>BQNB010114833.1:0-21678 GCA_026074375.1 Tanacetum coccineum
AAAACTTAAATTAATTTTCTTTTATGCAACGAGTACACTTTTTCAAACGTCCATGATTAGTGGTCGTTCTTTATTGCTTTATGTTCAGATTGTTATGACGTCACGCCCTCGGACATGTATTCCGTCCAGGCCCCGTCTGGGGGTGTGACAATAAAAATCTTCTTCAACTCGCTATAGGTTAGCGAGTTGCCTGTTCATTATAAAATAAAATAATAAAGTAATATCCAACTTGCTAGAGGCAACGCACAACTCGCTAACATGCAAGGCTATCAACTCGCTACCAAGAGACTACACCTAACTCGCTACTAAGCACACAGAGAACTCGCTAAAACCTAAATTTACTTATACGAGCAAACATGATCCTGAAACTACATCATTAAAACTAAGGCAACATAACCGAGCATTTTGCTACATTCATTATCAACAAACACCTACATTTTGACCATAAAAGGTCAAACTTTATCACAAAAATCATCAAGACCTAAAATAATGAAAGGGGGTTCAATTTAGACATGAACGAGGCATCATATATACTTTCTAAACACATCTCAGCAATTAAATCATCAAACCAAACACAAACAAAAATTTAGATGATAAACTAAGTCGAAATCATTGATTTAGAGCGATTTAATGTGATTAACGCTACCATGTTTTAGATTAATGATGTTTACACTATATAGAACATAAACCAAAAGGTACCTTGGCACAAGAAGTCGCAAAAATCACGAATCAAACAAGTTTCAATGTCGCGAGTTGCGAGAGAGGATTTAGAGAGAAAAGTTTGACTGAATTTTGCAAGGTTTGACCAACAGTAACTCGCTAGCTCTTTTTATACCTTTTAAGATTCACATATTGGCAGTTTTGGTCCCTACACTTTCAAAGTCCATTACTTTGAGGTTTAATGTATTAATAAGGTTAGGACAAGTTTCAGAATAGGCACAAATGGTCCTTATAGTTAAACAAGCCTAGGAAACATTTAGCAAATATCACACAAGCCTAGGAAACATTTAGCAAATATCACATAAGACCCTAAACACACAAGTTATTGACAAATTTGGCCCTTTGAGTTAAAATAAATTTAACTCCTCTTCAAAATGTAACCCCATTAAATACAAAAACCTTTTATCAATTAATTATTTGATGAATTAAAATGCCTGTTAGATGTCATAAATTTGAAAACACTCTCCCCCTCAATCAATGACTAGTTTTCTATTTAAAGAGTTGTAGTCGTTGATTGAGTGTCAAATTTTGAAAGAATTCAAGTCCGATTGATTTTCAAACAACATTTTCCACCATTGGTAACACAAATAATTTTCTGAAGAATCATAGAACAAAAATCATTTGGTTAAAGAAAGAAGACTTCTCTTCTATATCAATAAATAATGCACTGAAATGTACATTAGATTGAGGGTGCACGGATATAAAGTAATCCATGCCCGAGAGAAATTAATCACCCGTTGTCAGGAACAGCCATCTTTTTGGCGACATGCGTTCCTCAATTTGAAAAGCGGTTTGCAGTATGAAATAACTGCAAGCCATAAAGACATTTTTTGAAAAGTTTAAACTTCCGTTCGAGCTTCATTTAATGACTCGTGTCATTATTGAATGACATTTCTAGGTCCGTAAATGTTATCGATAAACAGAAGACATGTCTTGAAAAACTATTTTTGGTATTTTCAATTTTCTAATTTTTTTATGGTTTTTGAAGGTTTTTATAAATTTGTATTTTCATTTTGGTTTTAAATATACTACATATTACATAATAAAGGAAGTACATGCTTTAACACAACTTCACCTTCCTGAAGACGTATAAGTGTATTCGAGACATACACATCAAACGCACGACGCTGGAGTAAGAAATTTGAACCGCTCTCTTGGTAAGCGTTGGTGAAGTTGTCCGCGAGCTGAAAATCCATCGACCGATGAAGATAATTCAACACGCCTTTATCAAACCTGCTCTCGAATAAATGGTGTCGTATATCAATGTTCTTAGATTTAGAGTGCTGGACATTATTACAGCAGTTTAACTTTGTAAATCCACTTGAGAGCTATAATCATGACACAGTCTGGTTGAGGTACTAATTCCCTTACTTGAATTCGATCAAATTCGTGAATCTCATCTTGCTTAGCTTGAAACCAGCAATCTTCAGTTATTGCAGATTTAAAGTTCTTTGGTTCGACTTTTGACAGTACAGAGTTATACAAGCACCACAAGGCATCGGTTGCAAGTTGTTTTCTGGTGGATACCAGTCGAGATGGGTTACCAATGACATTATCAAGCGGGTGATCCTTGCTCCATTTTCCAAGATTATGAAGTGTTTGAGTGACATAGGTTGATTCTGCTGAACTAACATCCTCGGATGATGATGCTTCAGAAGTAAGTTCCGGAACAAATATGTTTATAAAGGGATCGTTGTCAATAGGAGCAAATAGATTTTCTTCCACGAGAGTAGATTCAGCTGTAATGCCTTGATGTATACTTGGATATTGTAATGCCAAAGATGACGATGAATGACTTGGAGAAGGTGCATCTTGATCAATGGTCGTAGATGAAGGTGTACCGGCTGAATTGACTGTAACTGGAACTGCTGGAGGAGGAGAAACCGGCTTTTCAACACGAGGAGGATCCATGTATTCATCGAACATTGGTTGGAATAAAATATTTAGTTTTTTATTTATGGGGGGTACATAAGGTGCTGCAGGAACCGGATTTGGTACGAGCCCTGAACTTATCTATCCATGCGTAAAAAACGTAGGAGCAGGTCCTGTACTGAGTTGCATAGGAGCCGTTTGCTTAGTTAGCTCATCGAATTGAACGTGAATAGTTTCCATAATTCGTCGGGTTCTTTTGTTGTAGATTTTATAACCTCTCCTGCTTGGTGCATATCCAACGAATATTCTAGTATTAGTTGTTGGTTGTAATTTTACAAGATCTTTGCTGTCATTTGTAGGGTAACAAAGAGCACCAAAGACTCTGAAAAAGGTAAGATCAGTCTTCTTATCATGCACCAGCTCATATGGGGTTTTGTTGTGACGAGTGTGAATAAGGGATCGGTTTTGGGTGTAACAAGCAGTAGCAACAACTTCTGCCCATAGAAACATCAAAGCCTTAGAAAATATCAGCATTGTCTTAGCAGCTTCCACAAGAGTACGATTCCGTCTTTTGACAACGCCATTCTGCTGAGGAGTCCTCAAAACTGATTTTTGGTGAAATATGCCGACACGTTCATAATATTCAGTCAAATCTTTATTGAGAAATTATGTGCCATTATCGGTACGGATGTATCTAACAGTTTTGTTGAGACCGACTTGTATTTGCTTTAAAAAATTTATGACAACCTCTGGGTTCTTATCTTTCGATCTCAAAAACTTAACTCAAGTAAACCTCGAATAATCATCAACAATGACTAAGATGTATTTCTTCCCATTAATTGTTTGCACTCGTATTGGTCCACATAAGTCCATATGAAGGGTATGAAGAACATCCAAGTTGGTGTTTTCTGTTTTGGGTTTGCGAGTGTGATTTTTACTCTTTCCTAGTTGGCATGCGGAGCAAAGATGAGCTTTCTCAAACTTCAATCTAGGTAAACCTTTGACTAAGTCCTTTCTCGCAAGGTCATTGATGGTACGAAAGTTCAAGTGGTTTAAACGTCGATGCCACAACCATGATTTGTTCTTGGAGGCTTTGGACAACAACAAAATTAGGGAGGACTTCATCATGTCTTCGATCGAGATAGTGTACAAATTGGAGCCACGAGAGCCTTTAATTAATTCAACACCATCTGTATCTTGAACAAAACAAGAATGCTTTCTGAATGCAACTTCTAGATCAGAATCATAAAATTGTCTGACAAAAAACAAATTGTGTCCCAGTCCTTCCTAGTATCCCTGGAGATTTACACTGTCCCATCACATAATCGCCTAACCCTTAATAACACAAAGTGGTTCATTCCCGATTCTAACTGTCCGATGTATTTTTTCATGAATTCCTAAGGTGAGCGATCCCCCAGTCTTATTGTTTTTAAGCAGCCTGAATCCAAATACCAAAGGATGATCTGTACGACCTGCATTTGAAAACAGACAAAGATGGAGAGTTTGGAAAGTTGGATCCCCAATTTTGGTTGGGTTCCTGTTGGTTAGCATAAGTAATGGCCTGATTCTCGTTTTGCTTAGCAGGTGCTACTTTAGGGTTGTTTTTTTTTTTTTTAGTGAGCCTAGTTAAAGGGCACTGTTCTCCTAAAGTAAATATTCTGCCCGTAGGTCTCCATTGATGACTAACACAGGTAAGCACTTTGCCTGTGGGTTTCCATACTTGCCTAACTTGCTTAGGTTTCCAAACTTGCTTAACTTTGCGCACAACATTATGAATATTATGAATAGAGGGAGATGCCTTAACAGATTGCAAATAGTCAACCACACACACATCATGATTTATAGAAATTAAACATTTGTTACATGTTTGGCAAACATAATTAGAATTTGAATTAATTACAGTATGCTTAGAGCTACTACTAGAATCAACACGATTCGTGGTTCTTAAATTAGACTTATTTATTCTAGGGTGTTCTTCTACTTTCTTCTTGTTGACACCTTTAGCTGGCGAGATCCTATTTTTCTTGGTATTGCTCCTAGGCTGTGATTCGCTAGCATTGGTGCAACAGTTTACTCCTGTAAAAAGAGGGACATGGACATTAGTCTTCTGAGTGTTCAGTTGCTCTACTGTTTAGGTGTGTTACTATTCGATCTTGTTACATTGATTCTTTAAAAGTAATTGCTTGTTCCTAATTAAAGGGTAGGAGGCATCGCTTTTTATCTCGTGGTTGTAGTCTTCGGAATCGTGCCAAATAACATATCTATTGTTCTAAGAGTGTTTGTGTAAAGGCAGCATATGCTGTGATCTATACTATGGACTTTCAACCTTAGCTTCCTCTACTATCTCGTGAAGGGTTTCTACACTTTCTTTAAGATGTTTGAGATAATGTAGATGAACTTCCCTATTGTTCCTATTATGAGGGGGAATCGGTTCAACATCTATAGCATACCTACCGGGTGTAAAAACTCTTGGTTTTACAGACTCCATAGTGTTGCATTTCAAATTTTCATGTATTTGGGCTTTGAGACTCTCATTTTCAGTTAGTAAGGCAGTTGTCTGTTCTATATGCTTAGCACGTGTGATCTTAATAGAATCATACAGATCCTTGTAATGCTGTTTAACTTTTTCATTCTCTTCCCTAAAAAGCTCATTTTGTTCTTGAAGAACGGTGACTTTTTCAGTTAATTGAGTGATCTAAAAAATCTAAGTCCTGAAATCAAGAGTCACGGTGTGATTCACTAAGGGTCTTTTCAATTGAGAGGATTTCTCTTCCTTAATTTTTTGTTGGCTAAATTCGTTGTCCTTTCCTTGAATGGAAGATTTCATTTTTCTGATTACAAAGATTGAGTCAAAATCAGGAGTATCTCGAGCGGGTGGATATGGGTTGTTTCCAAAACTTTCTTTAAGGTTTTGATACTTTAATTGTAAATTTAAGTGATAAACCTTAAGATTGGAAAAACGTTTTACTAATTCAGTATGATCATCTTTTTTAACCTTATCTTGTAATTTAGAAAGCTCTGCTTCAAGTTCCAGACAATGTGTTTGAACAATGGTGTGGGCTTCATGCATTTCAGTAAATCTAGATACAGTAAGCTTGGTATGTGTTTAATTACACATACCTTTTACCTTTAAAAACGAGCTAAAATAACTAAAAACGGACTTAAAATGCCAAATATATGCTTGTTTTGCTAAATGTATTGTGCAGGAACGGATATCTAAGAAAAGGACGAAAAACAAAGCCAAAACGACAAAACCGGACTCGGAATGGAAGAGCAGGAAAAAGACAAAGTCAAAGTCCAAGCCCGAGCCTGAAAAAGTCAACCCCGACGAATCCAAAAGTCAACATGTGAAGAAATATAAGTTTGAGGGTTAAAATTGCTAAATCCCTAAACTTGTATTTAATGAAGAAAAGGAAGGAAATGAAGACAAGGGCCCAAGCTGCCATTTGGCAAAGATATACTCCAAGGGGCAATTCTGCCAAGTCCATAAACTTATAACACCCAAGGACGTGTACTGCAAAGTATGGTATAACCCTTGGGGACTGAAATATGCCATGTACCAAAAAGAGGTTTTAAACACAAGGACCATGGATGCAATAAGGGTTATATCTTTGAGGGGTTAAAAGTGCCAATTCCCCAAACTTCCACACTGTCACCCCCAACCTTTATAAACCCAACTTTTCCCGCCAATGGTGTATTCCCCCCATACGCCAGTTTTTACCCTTCGTTTTCTCCTCAAACCCTGCAACTATTAACCACAAGGGATTAACCCTTAATCCCTGTCACAAATCCCAATTGCCAAGTTGGCAATCTCACTTTTCCCCATAACCTTGGCCGAATCAGTGGCTATGATTAATCCAAAGAAGCACAATGGCTATCAATGGCTGGGATTTACTCATTGAAGTCTCTCACAAAAGAAACACAAGAAGAAGAAGCTGAGACTTAGCTCTTAGTATAAATAAGAGGCTATGTGAGCCAAATTAAGAGTAGTGTAGTGTAGAAATCTTTATCTATATTTAAATTAAGTCATTTTTATTTGTCTTTCAGCTTATTTACATCTTAATGCAAGTTCTTTGTATTCTTTTTAAAAGCTAATGAAAAGTTGTTTAAGTTCCATCAAAATTCTGTCAAAAAGCTATTTATATTGCTGTCATTGATAAGCTGTGAAGAAGGCTAAACCTGGAAGAGCCTTGGGTTTAAATACATTCAGGATCAAAGGACTTAGGGGGTTAGGATTAGTTTTAAGTACCTATGCATTTGGACCTTGGTAAGTTTTAAGCCTCAGTTACTGTAGCAATAAGCTTATTTAGCTTATTTTCTTAGCTTATTACTGTTTTAATGCTTATTAGTGTGTATCGCTTGTTATTTAGCTGTTTTAAGTTTTCATTAGATAAAATTTGTGTAATCTCAGTTTATCTTTTAAAACTGTCATTTAGAATTAAGAAGCTAGGAGAGAAAGTATCTAATTTTTCTAAATAAGCTGTAAGTTTTAGAGTCAAATTAGTTTTAATAGGTTAGAAATAGTGTAAGTAGATAAAAGTTTTCAGCTGATTTAGTGTTAAATTAGATTTTAATGCCAATATAGTTTTGACAGTTATTATAAAGGAGTGTTTGGGTCAACTCTTAAAACGGGTCAAAATGGTTTTGTCTTTGGGTTATGGTCATTTAGTTAGTTTAAGCATAAGTTTTAAGCTTATTTAAAGCTGTTTCAAAAGTTTTTAAAGTTCAAAATTGTTTTTCAAAAGATTTCTAAACCATCTTTTTAAACTGTGACTTTTAAAAAACACCACAAGTGCTTATTTAGTTAAGCACTTGGGAGTTTGAGTTTAAGTGTCAAAAAAGTCTGTTTTTGTGTGTTATAATCAAGCTGTCAAAACCTTGTGGTCTTTTGACTTTGTTGAGTCAAAAACCACCAAGGTTTTAAGTGTCAAAATTTTAATCAAAGAAGCTTTTTCACTGTCAAAATTCAGCAGTCTAAAATGGTTTTTAAAAGTCAAAAATTGGTGCACAAGTTGTTTAGCTAGAGTACTCAATCTGTTTCAGCTTATCTCTTTAATTTGAGCTTATTTGACAGCTTTTAAAAAGCTGTCAAATAAGCCCCTTGAGTTTAGCTTAAGTCTCCCCTGGTGCAAAGGGGTGACTTTAAGCCTTCTTTTCATAGCTTTTAAGAGTGCTTAAGCCCAATTACTTGGCTTATCTTGAGAGCTTATAAGCTATTGTATAAGCCCTCTAAGTTTCAGCTTCTAGGAAGCTTTTTAGATGGCTTAATTTTAAGCTCAAACTTGCCCTTTCACTGTTTTTAGCTTAGTTTAGTGTAGGATTGCTTATTTTTCACTCTTGCTTATTCAGCTTATTTTAATAAGCTTATTTGACTCCTAGTTGCTTTTTAGGTTAGTCTAGTTAGTTTGTGAGCTTATTTAGCCTCTTTCCTAGCTTATTTGTCCAACAAGTTAAGTTTTTAGCCATTAAGCTTTGTTTTAGTTTCTGTCATCATAAGCTTTCAACAGCTTATCTAGTTGTAGCTTTTAGCTTTTTAGCTTATCTAGGTTAGTTTAGACCCTCTTTAGCTTATTTTAGTTCACTTATTTTGTCCATGTCCTAGCTTATTTGTCCACAAGTGTCCAAATGACTTAGCTAAATTTTAGCCTTAAGCCCTTTTTAAGCAAACTGTCATTTTATAAGCTGTTTTTCAGCTTATTTAGAGCTTTTTAGAAAAAGTGGTAGTTGAGAAAGTTGTTAAGTCCCCACACTTAACAACTTTGCTTCACAAAGTTTTCGAAAAAAAAGAAGGGAAAGACAAGGGGCCCCGGGTGAGCAAGACTCGAACCCGGTACCCCTCGATACATTCCCTCTTTTTACACACATATACCGCTGCGCCCTTCGGGACTTACTGAATAGCTCAAGGCCATTTGATACTTTATAGTCATTATGGGCTTCAAGCATATAAGCTGCAACACTTATTGAGGGCTATTTTCTATAAGCCAATTTTAGCTTTTTATTTTTCGTAGATTTATTTAGTGTCTAGTCCTATTGGTAATAATTTCATGAATTTTTTGAAGTCATTAATATTTTTTAACAATTTAAGTTGTTAAAAATTTAAAAAATTCATAAAAAATACAAAAATTATCAAAAAAATATTTTTCTTTTTTAGAAAATTGTTATTTTGTCATCTAGTTTGTAGGAAAAATTTTAAAAATTTCGTAAGGTCATTTTTACAACTTTTCATTTTTTAAAGGCGGTCCGGTGCGATTTTTGTCTTGACTCGTTGTGTCAAAACGACCCGTTTTTGGTCTAAGTCTTTTTCATTCTTCGTTATTTGTTCCCTAGAGTAGTTTAGAAGTGAAAATTTTTTTGTAGGGTTAATTTTAAAGATTTTGAGGTTTTTCCCCTTGTTCGGGAATCCGTGATCACTTGTTATTCCCCTGGAGGAAATCCAACTCGATGACAAACTCAATTTCGTTGAAGAACCCGTAGAGATTATGGACCGTGAGGTCTAGCAACTCAAACAAAGCCATATACCTATCGTTAAAGTCCGTTGGAATGCACGTAGAGGTCCATAATACACGTGGGAATGTGAGGACCAGTTCAAGAGCAAATACCCTCACTTGGGGAGACTGTGACACTCCGTAAAATTCAGATTTCTCCTTTTCCTTAAGTAAAAATATGTACCGCAAAATTTGCGAAATTTTCCGTTAATCTCAAAAGAAAGTTATTCAATGAACCACATGCATTACTTCGTGTTATAGAAAGTCTAAATAGCACGCGAATATCACTATTATTGCTTTTGCGTCTAAAAAGATATTTTAGAACTTGTAGCGATAAAACCATATTTATTTCACATTTGGTGAAACGAAGTCATCTACTTATATTATTTTTATGAAACCGCCTATACTCAAACAAATACCCGTGCCCACGTCAATATCCAAAGTTCTTCTTCATAAAGACTCCATCTTGGTACACTGTCCATCTCAAAAATTTGATATGTAAATTAAAAGATATGGCAACCTGTGACCAAATTCAAAATATGTAAAATAAAACACCATCATGTATATTCCTTACATGACTACCCTACCTATTCTTTCCTTTTCAAACTCCACATGCCAAGTTACGTTTCAATATCTGATTCAAGATTTAAAAGTCAAGAATAGTAGGTATTCCCAATAGTATTAGGAAGTACCAATGATAACCAATAGTATTAGAAACTATCACTATTGTCCAATAGTGTGTGTAATATCACTTCACATGCATTTGAAAGTTCCAATAACCAAGCTAGAATTTTGTGTATAAATAAGAACCATGCATGTACACTTCTAGTACAACTAAATTTTGAAAACAAGAAGTAAACAATACGGTTGGAGTTAGGGTTTTTCGTTGGGTTCAAGAGTCTAGAGGCGCCGAGTTTAAAAAGGGTAATAACCAAGGGTGGTTCGAGCCTCTTATCACCATCACCTTTCCTTACTGTCTGGCAAACTTGGACCTCGGTAAGTCGCCCTCGTAGATGAACGTCTAACTTTATTCTGTCATTCACATTGTAGGCTAACGAGCGACGCAAATGAAACACGTCTAGCCTGGCGAACTAGACGAGAGCCTCGGTTTCATTCCAAGCCTCTCAACGTCTAATACTGAATTATTGATTGTGTAGAAACAACTAGTGTAAACCACACCGTTCGTAAGAACGAATAACGAACCAAAAGATTTTATAAAAACTCTAAACATATACGTGATTATAAATGTTGGCTCACAATGGGACGTATGGATACAAGGGTTATACGAAAAATTGCATAGGAACCTTACGTGGTGACCTTGGTACGTCACCCTGGGCTTAGTTAGTTGACATATGACGAGCCACAGCGAGCCATTGGCTCACTGTTAGAACGTCATACGCCTAAAGAAACCCGAGCAAAAGTGTGCTCGTTGGTTCGTTTACCAAAGATCCGTTAACTTGACAACTAGTTGCTACATGAGACGCACCCCAATGCATGCCAACAAGCCATAACAGGCTGCTGCCTTGTCGCGACTGTTGGGCTGCAAAGGGCATAGCAACGGCCTTGTGCCTCGAATAATTATCGACCTCGTGGCTAAGCATTTGAGTCGGGATCATGCGGGTTTAATGGAAGAACTAGTTATACGTATTGTGAGTTACTTATGGGAAAGAAGAAACCACAACAGTGGTACCAAACCCACTGTTGGGCTCGACAGAAAACAGGAAAAAGAAACAAGGAGTAGGCCATGTGGTTTTTGTATTATATAGAAATAATGCATGGAATAATTTCTAAAACTTGCATGCATTTTCACTTTGACAAAAGATGCATTAAAACATGCAAGGTTTTCTCTTTCGAGTCCTTTGGGTCGTTCCATGCTGAGACCCAACGAGTCGATACACTAGCAACGAAACAATACTATTACGCAAAGGTAGAAAAGCTATAAACGAAGATTTTCGATGAACTAGGAATAATAACGACGAATTTAAATTATAAACGTGTAAACGAATTTAACACGGGTTTTATATAAACTCTTTGACACTAAAGATATTTAAAAGCGTAACCGGGTGTAAAACGTAAAAGTAATAGGATTAAAGGCGTAGAAAATTTAAAGAGTTAAACATTCGATAAATACTATTTTAGGAAATTAAGAGATTACATGTGATAATATGGAAACTAAAGGGGTTAATTGTGTAATTTACTAAAGGTAGAAAATTGAGAAACTAAAACTTATTATTTTGAAAATTTAAGGATATTAGATATAAATAAATCATTTTTATTTAAACAAGACAAACGAACCGTAATATATAAAACTGATAATTCTACGAATTAATTGACGACTATAGTATAAATAAAATCCCATGCATCATAAACGACAATGCCCTTTTTAGGACCCATTGCATAATCATTTCATACATGAGTTTAGAATATAAAACTCAGATTGTCATACTCACTTAGATATCTGACCAAGTTCTATTGGACGTGCAATGATCCATAATCAGTTCAGGCATTAAACTGACAAGTGAGTTCTTTTCATAGTCCCCTACCTACTGGTTTAAATCATCTTTTGGGGTGAGGACAATTCTTATTTTAAACATGTGAATACAATACAGATTTACATTACTAATTGTCTAATCCCGATTTAACCTAGGTGTTATTGCCTGACATACATGAACCGTAATTACTTGAAGGCGAATGTTAGGATAATCTATCGGATTGACCGTCCCCTGTTTGGTCTTGACTTGACATTAGTCAAGCAAACACAATTGCATTTGAGTCAGATTACGGGTGTCCCCGGGTTAGACACCTGCAAGGGCATTCATTCATTAGTTGTATATGTTAAGCGCTTCGTGTCATGGAGCTTTAGACGATAGTAATGCAAATTATATAGACTTTGTATTTGTAATCTAAGGTCAATATGCGGATGAAATCTTGGATTCTTAAACTATTTATTTTAAACAAAAACCTATGACTCACCAACTTTTTGTTGACACTTTAGCAATGTTTTTCTCAGGTATTAAGAAACGAAAGCTATATAGGAAATCTCATGCATTGCCGCAATTTCCAGTTATCTAAAGAGTAATTTGTTTATTAAAAACGATGTCTATGTCATGTTAGGCCTGTCCGAGAATGTTTAAAACACTTTATTTATTTCATAATACAAGAGATCTATTTTCTTAAACGTCTCATATAGAGCACTCTTTTCTCTGTTTCCCAACCTTTTGAACACGCCTCCTTCTTTCTCTCTTAATTTTTGCCTTGGCGATCTTGACCGTTCACGTCTTATTCTTGAGAACACACTAGGATCCGTTAATTTTTGCCTTGGCGGGAGCGCCTAGATCTGTGCCTCTTTTCGTGCTCCCAACTCATCGTCCTTGACTCAGAGTACCGCGATGTCCCGGAGGATCCGTTAAAGTTTAGTCGGGCTTTCACTCCCCTCAGCTTTTCATTTTTTTCTTTCTCCTCGTTAAACTTCTCGGCTATGATTGGCAGCAAATGGTTGTAGTTCTTGTTACAATACTCCCGGAGGGCTGCGTCGGACAAGGGCCCACCTCGGTCTTGCGAGACTGGCTCTTTTCCTCTCCCAACCGTGTTCCGCACGGCAGACGTGGGCTGGCTAGGAGTGGATTGTTCAGGATTGCTCATGGTGAGTATTTTCGTAGAACGTAGTTGTATCTTAGTCCCACGGATGGCGCCAACTTGTTAGTACAAAAGATGTTATGGGTTGAAAGGGTGGATCTGGGGTGATTATTGGGTTGGGCCAATGATGAGATATTGTACTAAACCAAGCAATGTGACGATCTCCTGCACAATTAAAGGTAAACCGTTAGTCTTATCGTGGGGACGGACCCCACGATTGAACTCCGGCGTAAGAGTAAGTATACATGTTTGTCAAGAGAATGTCAGAGTATGTGTGTGCGAAATGTGATCGGAAAATCATACCTTGTGGGGTGTCAGAGTACCCCTTTTTATAGGTGAGCCCTATATTAGGTTTTCCTAATATTTCGCTCGTTTTTGTTAGTGGGCCGAAGTGGGACTCTCGCCAGGCAAGGATCCACTTATAATCGCGACTTGCGGACTTGGGCTTCCTAGCGGACTTCTGCTGTCTTGCGGAAATGTCCTCTGGAAGCCTTTCGTCCGTCTTGCTGCCTCCGGACCGTAGCCAGTTGGTCTGGGCTTAGTTTTGGTCCATTGTGATCGTTTTGTTGGGCTTGGACCCATACACGACTTATGTAGTCCAGGCACAAAGGCCTCCTCTACATGTTATATGTTATCAATACCCAAAATCTCTACAAAATAACAAGTCTAACATATAATTAAGGATAAGGATCCTTTCATGTTCATTTGAACATGAGAAGTAATGTTATGCTTTACGTGATTATAACCGTATCAAGCATAACATTAACTCTCATGTTCATTTGAGAACATGAGAGGAATGGAGTATGAAAGGCGTTTTAACTTTTTACTTAGCGGGTAAGTTTTAAGGCACACTACTACATTCCGTTACAGCCATCTTATAACGTCCAGATCAACAAACTTTTTTGTCAAATTAATTACAATTAGTATTCAATAAGTCAAACGATGGGAATCGTATGACAGAAGCCGTCACCGGCTGTCGCTAAACACTCGGTCAGACCTAACGACGACGGTGACGTCACTTTTTGTACGGTTTGATTCGGTCACAAAACTGTCGCTAAAATGTGACCGGAGATTTAAGTGTAGGCAACGTTGGATTAGTTTTGATTTTTGAGCATTGCCAGAATCTCACACGGACCGACACAAGCCAACTTCCCAAACCCATATCTTTATTTTGGAATGCTAACAGCAAGGACCCATATAAGAACGGTAAAGCAATAAATAAGCTTTGAAACGATAACAACAACGACCCATATCTTAATTTTTTTAAAAGTGTTGTAAAAAAGAAGGATAGTAAAAAATATTTTGGGTGGGGGTGGTGGTGGGCGGTGGTGTAATTGGTGGCAGTAGTGAAGAGGATGAAAAAAGAATGTGTTTGATTACCTGATGAAAGTGGGTGATCAGTGTTTACATATAAAACACAAAAACTATTTAGGAACCAATGATGCCAGTGAAAACGACAAAAAACGATCAAAAGTAAAAGTATCCGATGGGGGTTTTGAGTCAGGGACCAACGAGGAAAAAACAAAAAATTGAAATTACTAAAATTCTCATGGTTGAAAAGTCAAAATAACGTCAGTTACGTATAACGGGGCTCGAGAGACCAAATGGGCAACAAAAATCAACTATAGGGATTACCGGACATCGACCCCCGTTATCTAAACTGAATTCGCAACTCGGACCATCAGTTCAGAGACGAACACGTAAATTTTTCCCTCGTTTTATATTTAAGACTATTTGTGAGTGTTCGATAAGATTTTGTATGCATCGCTATGGATAACTAGTTTTTAAATCTCTTAATAGATCATTTAGATATGATTAATTTATTCTAGTTTTTTGTAATAGGATCCCGGTACGGGGTTCGAGAATAGCGGGCATATCTTTTATTTTTTATGGAACGGGCGATAGTTAATTAGAAACAAAAACTAGCAAGGAGCTAGATTACAAAACAATAATATAGGGGTTTTTGAGCCATTCGTTCCATCCAAACGAGGCTCTTTAGATTCTATACTTCCATCAATACAAAGAACTATAATGACATTTATCAATAAACATCGACTAGTCGAAGGTTTTCCTCTCGTCGAAATAGAGCTTGTAGTCGATAGATCCAAACATACCCCCAAATGGAATACCAAACTCCTTTCGAACATCTTTTTGAGTTTGGAATCAGACGAATTATGAAACAAGCCAAGACTTCCATTCTAGCATAGAGTTCAAGTTTGCGTGATCCAAATTCCACCAGCTCAAAACCTTATTAGCAATGTCCCGAACCAATCCACACCTAAAGATAGAGTCAATGGCGGAGCTCGGAGAGTTTTTGTGGGAGGGCCGAAACTGTTATTCTCTTAATACAAAAGGGCCAACATGTAACATATATATATATATAACATATAAAAATACATTAGGAGAGAAAGTTGTAGGAGGGCCACAACCCCCTTCATCTCTTCATAGCTCCGCCTTGTCTAGAGTGGTGGCGTGTGTAGCAAAGGCTACAACCATTTCGAGCTCATGAAGTGTTGAAAAAGCAAGTTGTTTAATCAATGTTGTTTAATGGCCCCCCAGCTTGTCATTTCTCATGTACTACTGTCAATTAGGACTCTTGTAACACAACATCAATAGTTTGGTCAAGTTATCCAGCAATGAATGTAAATTTGATACGTCGATTGCTTTAATTAAATTGAACAAATAATACTGTTTATAAGCTGAACAGAAATGATACTGTGATTATATTGACAAAGAGAGACCGTAAATAAGTTTAGAAAGAGAAAACGGCAGATCAGATAAGAAATATAAGTGTGAGTTGAATATAGAACGATTCTTGCTAGTTTCAATTGTGCAACATACCTAGGTGTGTATGAAAATGTGTGTTAATACGAAAGTTGATTAACATCATAAAAATTCCATTTTTAGGCACACGCCCCTATTTATTGCCTAAAGTGATAATAAGGACCGATTGTTATTACTGGTCCAATGATTATCCCATTACAGGTCTTTCTTCTTCAGATGACGTGTCTTTCTAACTAGCAAGACAAATATTAAGTCGCCCTTGTGTCAATAACTAGCGAGACAAATATTAAGGTTCTTTGTTCACTTTTTCGAGGAAGGACCTTCGAGGAAAAGGGGGTTAATATAAAGTTGATTATCTTCATAGAATTTCTTTTGCTCAACCTTTCTAGCACGATTGCCCATGATAGGCCATATTAAGATCTGATATTTTGACTCCTTTTGCTCACTATCTTGGCGATATGCCTTAGTCGCCTCAAAATAAGATCTAATTGTATGTCCGGTCGCATTAAAATCCCACTTACGGTCTTCCTCTTTTAGATGATGGTCCATTCTTAGACGATGGTATGTTGAAGATTCATGCTTAAGCTTTAGAGTATAAGCACTCCCTTGTATGATGAGATTTCTTTAACTACATCGTCGGACAACCTAGTTTCACTAGCTAAATCATTAAACATAGAGTGAACCGAGCAAGTTTACTGTGCAACATACCTTATGTGTATGAACATCTGAGTTAATACGAAAGTTGATTAACCATCGTACATTTTCTTTTGTTCACTTTTCGAGGAACATGCCCCTTATATGGCTAACCATAATAAGACCTGATATTATTACGGTCGCAATGATTATCCCGTTAACGGTCCTTTTTGAGATGATGGGCCATTCTTAGTCGCCGAGCAAGAAAATTATTAAGGGTCTTTGCGGAATGATTCATGCGTGCACGAGGGTAAGCGTGGCGGAGTACTAGTTCAAAGATTAAGAAAAAGATTTTTTTTTAATGACAAGATTTTTATTAAAACATCTTTGTTACTAGGAGCATAGTTAGAAAAAGGAACAAATAGTTACAAAGAGATATTACAAACGGTTTTAGGATAAAAAATATAATCCAACCAATCCGGTCTAACTTTTGAGCTCTTATTTGAGATCCAAGTGTATGAGAGGACTATGATGTCATTCTCAATTGTATCTTTACTCGAACGTTTAGTGCCAAAACAAGTCTTATTCCTGAATTTCCATAGCAACCAAGTGTCATTTGGATAACCACATCAAAGCAAAACTGGGTAGTACCATTAAGGTTTGACGAGTCACCCCATGAGACGAGACAAGTGAGAGATTTTAGGTAGTCATCGAAACTCCACCATTTGGAAACCCAATTTCAAACTTAATAGCAAATTTTATAATCTACAAAAATATGTTACGAAGACTCAAGGCCCATCACTACACACGGGGCATCGAGTATAATTATGATCAATGTCGCATTTGTCGAGGTTGCATCTAGTTGGAAGTTGGTTGATAGCAAGTCTCCACGAAAAGATGTTAATTGTTTACGGGACGGTTTTATTCCAGCGGAGAGAATCATTGCGACCGACATGAGGGTTTACGGGAAGTTGGTTGATAGCAAGTCTCCACGAAGTTGGTTGATAGCAAGTCTCCACGACATGAGGGTTCGGTTTCTGCCTTAAATATATATTCTAAAAGAATAGACCAAGTATATATCAAGCATCGATTGAGAATATTCCCCTAAGTAGTCAGAAGAGGTACCCTGTTACGGGACACAAGATGTTAAGAAATCCAGTCTAACTCTCTTTTTTGGACACCTACTCTAACGGAACAGCCTTCCCATGCAAGTCTCATGGGTGGCCCATTTGAAAGCGGTATCCAGCGGTCCTACTGCCCTTGCAAATCTTATATTGACCTTCGAGGAAAAGAAACAAGGAATAAATATCCACTTTTCTTCTCCAATCCACCAGTCTTTCCAGAAAGCAAAAGAATGGCCGTATCCTACTTTCTTAACAAACACATAACCTGGGTCAATATGGAGATCAAGTATGGATTTATTAAGCCCGATAATGGTTTTCCACGTACTTGGTCTAATACATAGCGGGGTATTCTTGCAGCCCCCCCCCCCCCCGTGAATACCATGAATAGAGGTTATGATCCTTCTATACATGCATTCTTTTCCCTGTAGCATGGAGAATTCCATTTAACCAAGATGACATGGTCGAAAGCATGGATAATTCCAATTTCAAAACTCTTACAAGATGTAGGAGAGCACACTTTCTTCCAAGATTGTAACACCCCCAAAATGCGATACGCAGCGGAATACAACGATTGGGGTGCTACTTCATAATACACAGCCCACAGCCCCAGTAAACTTTCAAAGATACGTTTATAAAACACAATTTCCATTTATTAAAAGACCAGAGTTACATTGGTCCCACTTATAAATACGGAAATTTATTTTCTAAAAGTCACATCATGACTTGATTTTAAAACATTGAATTTAGTTTATGACATTATTTCACCGAGGCACCGTCCTTGACATCCGCATTCTGTCCCATCCAAGCCATCAACAGCACATAATCCTGAGATACAGCTTCAAAACGTCAAAAAACATTGAGTGAATTCATAGAGTTTTATAATCGACACATAAACGCATATTTGGGTTTCGCACAAAACATCAACAACGTGCTTGTGAGTAAGCAAGTTAAAACTTTTATGATGTTCCAACTAAAGAGCCAATGTACTGAAACTTAACACATTCATCCCGTAGGACGAAATCATGTCCGGGAAGTATGCCACTTCCCCTAATACTAATAACAAAATGTCCGTACGGTGCTCACCACTGATTCAAACCCCGGACAGGGTTGTCAAACCCAATAGAATTGTTTAATGCATTACGTCACCAACACAAAAAAGTAGACAAATAACGGATACACAAAAAAAGGCACATACCAATATGAATGGAATCATAATTTAAAATCAAAACATTTGCGTTCAATTTTCACAAACAAGCTAAATATCCCCCTCGCGATTTAAAACCTTGAAAACTTTCAAAGCGAGGCTATGAAACTCACCTTCAAGCAATAGCCGGTGACAAATAATTGCAATCATAGATACGAAGAATCCACGACCCGATCACGACCAAATAGAGTCGCGCGATTTTATTAGACCGAAAATACGATCGACGATGCGTACATCGTATCATTAAAATCATGTATATATATATATATATATATATATAATATGTTTCCATACAGGTGAGATAAACTCACTGCCTCCTAGTCCTTAAAACCCACAATATTAAGTTATAATATTCATCACGTGACCTAGTCAAAAAAAAAAAAAAAAAACAAAACACAAAGGGGGTGGGGGGGGGGTCGGGGGGGGGGGGGAGGGGGGTGGGCCTATAAAAATAAAAAAAAAAAAAAAAAAAAAAAAAAAAAAAAAAAAAAAAAAATAAAAAAAAAAAAAAAATAAAAAAAAAAGAGAATATCCTCCCAATTTTAAGGAACTTATATTTTTTAGAAAGTTACTATTTTCGGGAACTTACCATTTTTTTAGTAGGTCTCGACACTTAATTATATTTATAAAAGTTATTTATTTACCTTATCATACTTCCGACATTCATTCCGGTTATTAATTATAAGGTTACTTCGTTTTATGTATTACCAAAAGTTGACCATATTTAAAACCTTACGTTTTTTAGTCCCGACTATGTTCGTAAAACACTTGATGAATCTCTAATAATCATATCGATATAGTTTAGCAATCACTTAAACTCTTTCGACATATATTCGTCAAGTTATTCTTATGTTTGACTTTTACGTTTGACTTTTACATATATATTTATAATTAAATCTGATCCGCTCTAAATGACCCGCTAAATCACAATTTCATGTCTCGGAGTAAAAAGAGATTTTATGCGAAACGATATTTCGGACAACTTTTTAGATTTAGCCGAGACCCAAACCTCGACGGAAAATGACCAAAATGCCCTTGCGAGAATCTGCTGGCACTTTGACTATTTTAAATAAAAGACAGACTTTGACCATGAGTTTTGACCCATTATTACTAAATTTTAAGATCGGCGAGCCTCACGGAACAGTAAAACATCATTCCGAGCAACTTTCGTGTTTCGCCGGAAGGCCGAAACGGACTCGAAAGTGCCAAAATCGAGCTTTTAAAATCCTGACAACAAGCGCCATTTTTACAAGTGCTGAGTTTTTACGTTAAGAATATATATCTCGTTTTCGCCATAACTTTTTCGTTATTAGGAGTTAGAAGTCCCGTTTTATATCGAAACGTTCGTCTCAAAGAGCTCTATCATATTTCAAAGTCAAATTTTAGATTTACCAAAATCTCGACTCTCGTTTTACGTGCTAAACTTTCTGCTCATAATTATAAGTTACAAAACATTCTAAAAATCATTTTTAGGCATTTAAGTCAACTAGAACATGTTTAAAATGACACATAATTATAATCTAAACCGCTCAATCAATCGACAACACTATCTAGTCTATTCTCGCAAGTTTTCCCCGATTCATCACATGCATGCATCGAACCAAATCACATGACATTCGAAACGAACACGAAAGAATACTTACAAATGCTCTAATGATCTAATGAAAAATAGGTGAGACTCGACTCGTTCCCGTTGTCCCTTTTTGGCCGTGACCTCGACACAAGACCAAACCAAATCCAAAACCAATTAGACCCAAACCAAGACTCGTGCTAACCCAAGCTTTTGTAAACCCACCACTAAAGAAATCAAATCACCCTTTTCCTTTGGGTACCCCTTTTTGCTGCGGGTTCGAACCAAGGACCAACACCGAAACCCTTTTCTTTTCAAACCAATTATCCCCACCGAATGTTTTCCCACTAAACATTGATTTAAATCGGTGTAATCTTCTTGGATTTCAAAGAGAACTAAGCTTTGTTAGTTCTTGTTGCATGTAGGTTTTTCTTACATGGATGATCATAGAATCGTCACACAAGAAAATCTTGGATGTCTAGAAAATCAAAACACCAAAGGTGTTGTGTTTGGGTGTCGTTTGAATCAAAGGGGAGGAAGGAAAGCAAGAAAGCAACTTGTTCAAGGTTTCTTCTTGTTTTAGATCATTGTTTATGTGCTTTTGTGAGGGATTTTCAAGATCAATACTTGGTTTTTGGCCTTGTTAGTGTGTGTGTTTTGGCTCGTCTGAAAAAGAGATAGAAGAAATGGAAAGATCAAGGTATGTTTACTATGTTTTTCTTATTCCAAATAGTATCTTGTTTAAATATTTGAAGCAACCAAGTAATCATTATGCATGTTATGGAAAATACAAATTCTTGGGTTGTGATTTGAGTGTAGTCGTCGGCTACCAATGCTAGGGAGGGAAAAGCCATCATTTTTTTTGTCAATTTTTATTTACTTATCAAGTCTTTGTAAAAACATTTCAATTAAAGTATGATTTAAGACATAAAATGGAAGTAAGTAATAAAAATGCGAGTTTTGGCCAATAATACGGAACAACAAAGTCGGAGTCTCAAAAATATACTTTTACAAAAATAGTATAGTCACAATGCGCGTTGTATTTTATTATGAGGCTAAACGACGTTAAACGGTCACGCGGTCAAACGTTGACTCGTGAAATGTCAAAAATAAACATTCTAAATTTCCATCCACAATAAAATACGAAAATAATTAACTATGACAAATAAAAATTTTAACTGTCGGCGTTCGCTTACAAAAACTCGTTAAATAATTATAATGACGTCGAACTCGCGATCGTCATGCGCGTCGTAAAACTCGAGTTGTTACATTCCACCCACCTTGAAAGGGTGTCGTCCTCGTCGCTCGTTCTTCCGTACTCGCCTTCTCGTTCGTTTAGGGCACGATAGCTTCTCATTAATACGCGGGTTCGTGCGTTCTTAATTAGACAAATGATATAATTTCCACTTGTTTTGACTATTCCGGATGGAAAGTCAATCGAAACAATTAGTAATTATACCAACAAAATATAAATATAATCATGAAGACTCTTATTATAAGTGGCAAAACAAATTACGAAAATGTATTCGATAGAATCGAATCGCGGTGTTCAAACTTTTATAGTCGCGCTCTTCAAAAGGGATTATATACATCGCAGAATAGATTCAATTAAAATAATCATTATGTCGTTCTCACGAGAAATTATCTAGA
>BQNB010114834.1:0-21678 GCA_026074375.1 Tanacetum coccineum
GATCCAAAAATAAGCTATAAGAGAGAGCTTATTTGGAGATAAGCAAAAGAGAAGGAGTAGGAGAATAAGCATAAGAAATAAGCAAAAAGTAAATAAGCCTTGATAAAAACCAACCTTAACCAAAAGCATCTTCATTCATTAAAATAAGCCAATACAATAAGATGGAAATAAGCTAAAAAGCTTTTACAATAAGCAAATCTAAATAAGCTACATATATTATTCCTACTCCTAATCTAAACCTACTACTAATATGTGAAAGATGAGAGAAAATGAACTAAAACTAACACCTCATTCGGCTGGAAATGAAAAGATATATATATAGCCCACTCAAGTTGGGGGCATTTTTGTTATTTAACAGCCTTAAAACCCTTTATTTATCAATAATATCAGGATGCCCTCCACATTTGCTCAACACGTGTCCTTTTAGAGCCTTCAGATCTAACAACCTTAGACTGCATTTATTGACAATCATTGGCACACACTGCACATGCCTAACCTCGAACTGACACACGCTTGACACGCCTCGAATCACGCGTTCTGGACACATGTCACGCTTTGATTGGCCAGCTGCCGCCACCTGGTCTGCCACCTGACACACAGCTTGCCACCTCGTACATAGGACTGACATGCCAGCCAATCCTTGTACCTGCACAGTCGCCAATCAGTAGTATGCCACGTGTCATCACCTGAGTGGTGCCAAGTGGCCTCTTAACTTTCCTATCGTCTTTGCTGGAGCCACCGTCGGAGCCACCGGTCAATGATGGTCAACGACGGTCAACTTTGGCGGACCACTAGTCAACCAGTGTAACTCCGCCACCGGACCACCACCGGACCACCGGTCAACAGTGGTGGACCGTCGGTCAATGGTCGGGTAAATTCGGGTCAGATCGGGTCGCAACTAGATTCGGGTCGGGTCGGGTTGCCACGTGGCACCCGGTATAAAAACCTCACCCAAGGCCAAGGTGGGATTCGAACTCAAGACCTCTCGGTCTAGTTCTCATCCCCCTTTAACGAAACCATCTGCTCTAGGAAGAGTTTTGTATTTACTAGTGCAAAATTTATTATTAAAGGGCTAATAAGGACTGGCAGGGTTCATTATAAGGTTCAAATAAGGTCTCGTAGGGTTCAAATAAGAAAGGTTCAAAAGGGAAGTAAGGTACCATTAGACTCGTAATTTCATGCTCTTTCCAATGGAGTGCTCGAGGAATTTTAACGCCTTCGTTTGAACCTCGATAAACATGAAAACGTCGTCGAAACTCAACCAAAAATCACCGTTTTTGCTTCGTTTTTAATCATTTGTACCTGCAAGACATAATAACACAATACAAACATATTTGCAACATATTTATCCCTATTTTAGTGTTATAAGTCCGTTTTATAATGTTTTCTGGGGTTATAAAGATGTGTGTTTAAGCACACATCAAATTCCCCCATACTTAGTCATTGTTGGTCCTACACGCAATGTTTATAACACACGCATGGAAAGAAACAATTTAACCAGCCCTTTAACTTGATAACCCCTCACATCAAACAAGAACATAAAATGTTCATTAAGGGAGTTTAAAATCATTTGTTTCTAAAGCGCCCCAGTTTTAACCACTTATTTAATAATAGATAAAAAATAAGATAAAAATTTTATAAAATTTATTTAAAAGGCTTTAAGAATGAGAGTTCGTCATCCTTGATTTTTACAATCCCCAAACTAAGCTTAAAACAAAATCACAGTTCAATATAAGATTAGATGTTAACACTACTCATAAATGTTAATTGTGTAAATAACTACTTTTCGCTCCCTTATTCCTAATTTCCTCTAAGGATTTTATTCGGAAAATATAATGTGAAACGAGATTACTTATTTTAATAAATTATGGCCTTATTTTTATAAAGACGACCGGTTTAAACCATAATTAGTTTGAAATCCTTTCCTAAAGAGACGATATGGTGAGAATAAGGTCCACATTAAGGTTTTAATTTCGCATGTTTAAGGGTTATCCTTTTTATTTCATCCGAAACAAATCAACTACGAGTCCAGATACGGAGGCTTTATTTAGATAACCCCGGAGTCGAAATTTAGCTTTATTATTATTATTTAGCAACAATATTATCCCTCGGTCCTTTAAACAACTGCAACATCAGGAGCGAACAGACCAGAAACAGTAATCTTAATTCGACCTCGGTAATTTCCTCGGCCTTTTTGAAGGTTGAGACATCGGGAGCGAACCGACCAGAAATAACTAACTTTTATCAGTCTCGGATTATTATTATTATTACTTCCACGCTTTAAATGACTGCAACATTGGGAGCGAACCGACAAGAAACAATGATCTTAATTCAGCTTCAGTTTATTACATTATTATTATTATATCCAAATTTCAAGTCCTGTGGTCTTTTAACTACCTAGACAACGGGAGCGAGCCGTCAAAAATCGGTAGCCTATTTCCCCACAACACTAACAAAACCTCGATATGTACCTTACTTTCATCAGAAGGAATCTATAAGAAGGGTTCAAAACTAAGAATCACAAAAACCAAATCAACTTTATTTAATGAAAATTATTTTATTTTTATAGTTTTTAAGCTGATAGGAGCAAAAAGCCACAGTTAACCTCTATGAGCTCTAAAGAGATACAACTACTTTACGCTTAGCATCTAACTTATATTTAACTCTATCATATTTTGTTTTTTGCAAAATTTTAAAGTCTTGCAAATGCTTAGTCTCGAAAGCTAAGGGGAAAGCTAGAGTGTAATATTCGGTCAAGTCAAAATCTCCATAGTTCTAGCCTACGGGCCTTATTTTTACATATTTTTATATTATTTTTTTCATTTTTTCATTATCAATTATTTTTTATAAATAATATAAAACAACATATTGGTCAAAACAGGGTTGCGTGGGACACAGACAGGCACATGTATGATCATTTCAATAGAAATCCCCACTCCTCACACTTATAACTGAACATTGGCTTCAATGTTCAAAAATGCCGGGTGTCACCCCCACACTTAATGACGAAAAAGGCAAATGCTTAAAATTTCAAGTGTGAAATGGGAAACAAAATCAAATATATATATATATATATATATGACCAGGATAGAAGATTTCCCTAGATATAAACATGAAGATGATCAAAGACTGGGAGATTAGAGGATTGAAAACAAGCACGGTGGTCTTCACGATCATTAGGAATCCTGCAAGCAAAAACAGATACCAATGAAACACAACATGGAGAGAAGCACTCCCCCACACTTGGCTAAAAATACACCCTACTTATTCATTACTAATACTAATATCCTAACATACTTAAAACAATCTAAATGTAGCAAGCTACTTATTTAATATTAAAGATAACACGAGTTGCCTCCCGAGAAGCGTTTGTTTTTATTCGAGTCTCTAGCTTGACTCTAGTGTTACTTATTTTTAATTTCAGGGTCAAATCCATCACCCGATGTGAGGTGAGGATGGTAATAGCAATACATCACCTCTTTAAGTGAGTATGCAGCACGACGGGGTGATGGCATATGATGGAAACCAAAAGAAGGGGTCTCCATCACCCTCGTCTTCCCACCCGACTATGTCAGGGAGAAAAAAGGATCAAATCTTTCCACCCCCTTAAGCTAAGTTGCTTAGAAGCGAGGGCGTGTGAAAAGTAGGGTGGACTTTTTAGGTAACACTGCAGGAATGGGACCAGAAAATGTCTCTTTCATAAGCAGATGGTCTAAAAATAGAATGTCTCCCTCTGAATCGTAATACCCATCATCAATTTCAGTTGGAATTAAATCGTCTAGGCCGATCACAGCGGTGAGCTCCTCCAAAATTAAGTCACTAGTCTCTAAGGATCTAGACACCGAATCAGGGTTACCTAAAGGTTCATAATTCAATGGTGCTGACTTAGGAGGGTCCAGACTACTAATGTCCTCAAACTCCTCATCAAAAAGTGGATTATCATAACATAAGGTATAATCATCATTAAAGTCGAAGAGAGAGTTTGAGAAAGTCACATCATAAGATCTAGGTTTTGAATCATCGCCTAAAGGCTCGTCTGGTCAAACTCGGGTTTTTGACTAAATGACTAAAATGTTGCTTAACCAAATGTCTAGGTAAGTCAGCTACATCCACGTTCTCCATCAAGAAGTCGACTACATATTCTCCTAGAGGCGAATTGATATCAAAATTTTCTTCCCTAACATTAGTGGTGGGCAAAGGTGTATTAACATACATATAACACTCTAAATCATCGCAAACCGATGTCACCTCCGACTCCCTTGGGATTGGGACAAGATCATCAACACTAGACTTTATGAATTCGTCATTTTCTCTTTTGGGAGTAGTGCTAATAACCTCATCCCCCATTAAGAGGGTATCAGAAGGTTCCTTAGTGAGTGAATCGATCTCATTATCTTCATCATCACTCCCCTTAAGATCATATAAGTCAACGGGATGATCTTGATTTGAATTTCTAAGGTTCAACATCTCTTGAAGACGGTTTATTTCATTTTGAACATTCATGTTGAATTGTTCTTGATTTTATTTGAACTGTTCTTGAGTTTCGATAATGTATGTAATCAATTCTGTTCGATTTAACTCGCTTAGGAGGGGTGGCTGAGGAGGTGTGAACATTGAAGGTTGGTCAAAACCGGATGAGTCATGATTGTCATAAGGAGCATGCTCATAGAACACGTTAACCGTTTGACAATCAGATCCAAAATGAGGACCTCCACAATGCTCACAACAGTAGAACTGCTGTGAATCATCAGTATGGTACAGTGGAGGTTGGTCAAAAGAAGAAAAGTCATAATTGTTACTAGGATTAGGCTCATAGACAAGTGGGTTTCTAGTTTGACAATCAGAACTATCATGTAGACCTCCACAATATTCACACGAGTATGTCTTGTATTGGTGTTGTGGAGGTTGGTTGAAGAAGTTGGGTGTTTCATCATAAGAATAAGGATTTGGGTCATAGACAAACTCATTTTCGAATCCTACACTGCTACAGCCAGGATAGTTTCCACCATTAAACGAACCTTCACACCACGAGCAACCAAAATGGTTATACGAAGACATGTCAAAGAATTAAACGGATAAGAGCATAAAGAAGATAAGAATTAAATGAAATAAGAGGATAAAGGGGAATATTTTTATTTTGTATTTTTATAAAGAAAATAAAAGTGAAATAAAAATATTTTTGGTATTTTAAATATTTATATAAAAGAAAAACAAAATAAAAAAGAAAATATTTTTGGATTTTTATAATTTTTATAAATACGAAAATAAACTTTCAAAAGAAAGGATCTTCATGGCACTAACTCGAAACACCACGTAAAAATCGTACAACTCTCCCCGACATCGGCGCCATTTTGATAAATGTCAAAAGCGTGTCAGTATAATATATATGTATCCCGTTAGAAATAAGAATTAGTTTAGGAAAAGTAATAATTAATATTCCGGATGTCGTATTCACGGCGAGAATTGAATTGAGATTCACATTAATGTTTTTCGTTTGATGCTTGATTATCTTTTTGTTTTGGTTTTGGTATTTATACTAATTAAAATAATGAACTAAATTAATACTAAGCAAAGCAAATAGATCTAAGATATATATAAAACGGATATGCTTTTCAAGTGAGGTGCTCAGATCCTAAAGTGTGTAAGTAAGTTTCTTATCGATGAATCAACACCCGTATAAATAACTCTTTTCTCACAACGTTGGTTTTTATTGAAAACAATTTGTATCAAGATATTAATTACTAAATCAATGCTTAATTATTCTTACGGCTTTTGCCCGTTCGAATAACCAAAACACTAATCTAAGTAATCCGAAAATCACTAATCAATAATCACTTTTTATTTCCACACTTAATTCACCAAACACAACTCACTTAACAAGCATAAATAAACTACTCATTAATTATCATAACTAAACTAGCATAAACAAACATAACCGATTAAGCTAAATGACCAAAAAGATATATAAGACGAATATGCTTGCTAAGTGACATGAAAAGATCCTTAAGTGTGAATTAAAGTTTTTAATGACGAATTACTACCCGTAAAAAGATCATTTTCTCACAACGTTGGTTTATTTTGAAAACAATTTCGTATAAAGGTATTAATTACTAGATTTGATGTTTGATTATTTCTCCGGATTTTGCCCTTCGAAAAAATCAAATAAGAAAAAATAATCCGAAAACTAATAATCAATAATCCCTTTTTAAATCGACACTTATTTCACTAATCACACTCACTTAACAAGCATAAATAAACTACTCACTAAACATACTAATTAAGCTAGCAACAATAATCAAATTAACAAGCATAAACATTCTTAAACTAAATAATAAACTACAACTACTAATGAAAGAAAAGGAAAAGAAAGTAGAACCCGATTGAAAAAAATGGAGACGAATTTAAACCACCCGATCTTATAAACTTAATTAAACATTAAAGATTAAAACTTTATTAGTTTTTATATAACTAATTAGCTAGTAAAATTATGATCTTTATTCACTAATTAGCTAAGTAAAACCTTAAAAGGCTTGAAACTTTAGTAGTAAAATAAGCGTATAAGACCCATAAGCTCCTCGCCTAAGTGTTGGATCGATTTCATCATCATTAAAATAGACAAGGGTTAAGATGAACAATATAATAAGCTATAAGCTAATAGAATAAGATTTATCTAATAAACTAATAAAAAGATAAAAACTTTAGATCTAAATCTACCTGAAACCTAGGTGTTCTACTCTGAAAAGCGAATGGGAATCGGGTATATTTAATGACTAGATCTAAATAAATAAGCTAAAAAGCTACAAACTTTAAGCTAAAAATAATAGATCCAAATCCACCCGAAACTAAGGTGTTCACTTTGGAAAGTGAACGAGAGACGGATATTTTTAAGGATTGGATCTTAAAACAATAAGCTAGAAAATAAGCAATCAAAAATAAGCTAAAATAAGCTTACTCGATAAGCTTTAAATAGAAAGAAATATAAAATAAGCTAAATAAGCTATGGAAGTAGCTTATTAGAATATAACATAGAGATTAGGATTAACGTTAGCTATACGAGGGGGAAAAAGGGGGGGGGGGGGGGGGTGGCTTTCATTTTGAATCAAGCATGAAATAGAAATACAAGAAAATAAAAGCAATAAGCAAAGAATAAGTAAATCTAAACAATACCCACCTTTTAAATACATTCTTCTTTATTATCCAAAATATGCCATCAATAAGATCCAATAAGCTTAAAAAGCTTTTACAATAAGAAGACTAACTAAGCTAAACTATATTAATCCTACTCCTACTCCTAATTTATCCTACACTACTATGTGTAATTTTTAAAGAAATACAATGAAAAATGAATGTCTCCAACGTCTGCTATGTACTTCACTTTATAACCCAAATGTGAGGCGTATTTTCATCATTTCGCCCCCTTAAAACCCTTTATTTTTAGATAATGCCAAGGATGCCCTCCATAAGCTTTTGACGCGTATCCCTTCTAGAAGATCCAATCATTGCCAGCTGCATTTAATACCAATCATTGGCTCAGAATTGCTACCTGGTACCTGCATGTCAGACGCGTCAGAACCTGCCATGTGGCAAGCTGTCATTGGACAGCCACCATGATGTGGCAGTCCACGTCAGCAGCTACGTGGCTAGTCAATAGTTGTCAACAGCGGTCAACGACGGCGAACAACCGGTCAACCACCGCTGGATCACCACCGGACCACCACCGAACCACTACCGGACCACCATCGAACCATCGGTCAACGGTGGTAGACCGCCGATCAACGGCAGGTTCAGTTCGGGTCATCGGCGAATCGGGTCGGGTCGATGGTGGGTCGTCTTGCCATGTGGACCACTCAGAGAGTGCCACATGGCCCTGTTGTAATATGTCATGGCTGTGGCATACTCAGATCGAAGTTACCACTATGCCAGACATAGTTGTGTCTAATATATGCAACATTTTATATATAACCCCTATTATGTGGCCTGCCAGATTTTCTATTAATAAAAGGTTCAAAATGGCTTCGTAGGGTTAAAATAAGAAAGGTTCAAATAGCAAGGCCGGTACCATTGGACTCGTAATTTCATGCTCTTTCCAATGGAGTGCTCGGGGGATTTCTTCGAGTTAGTTTGAATCTCGATAAACGTGAAAATGTCATCGAAACTCACCCGAAAGTTAACGTTTTTTCCTTTGTTTTCCAACTCCCCTTTGTACTCCGTACAACATATAAAAATATACAAAACATATTTTCAATATCTTTCTCATATTTTCCGTTATTAGTCTAATCTATAGTGTTTTCCTTGGTATAAATGACGTGTGTTTAAGCACACATCAAATTTGAACCATCATTCCCTTCTATCAACCTTTCTAAAAGTAGAATGAGTGCTCAACCCGAGACTTTCATGAGTAGAGAACAAGTTCTAGAGGAACTTAGCCAACTCCACACTTTCTCCTACAACATTGAAGAAGCCATTCAAAATGTGCAAAATAGCCTTATTCCTCCTACCTCCATCACTTCATTGCAAATGCCACCACCATTCTACTTCACCACCACTTCTACAAACACAATACCACCATTTAGAACATCACTTTCACCTTATAGCACCTTTGTCCCTCTTGATCAATCCCTATGGATGGAAGGTCCCTCCCTTCTATAACCACAAGAACACACATGTCCCCATTGTCAACGCACCGAAACAATTGTCAACAATCTCCAAAATGAGATGCGGTTTATGTTGAACCATATCCTCGAATGTCTTAACCATCTCACCAACCAAAAACCATAGGACGGTAATTGCAAGCTCGTATGACCTTAAACTTTAGAGGCTTGGTCTAGTTAGAACATTAGTCATGATTTTAGTTTTTATTGATAAATGTCAATGTATTTTTACTTCATGATTAAATGTTCTTGATGATATTTGATTTTCATGTTTGTTTTTCATGTTATGTGTTGTTAATCATGAATATTTTACTTCTTGATGCTTGACAAGGTTACCATACAGATTATCGTAGATTTTTAGTGTATGTATTTGAACAATTGCTTTGCTCCATAAACGGCGAGTTGACTTTTCTGTAGTTAGCCAGTTCATTCATTTGGGAAGGCGGTTCCTTCAGGAAAAGGAACTGCATCGCAGAAACAACAATTTTTTAATTTTTTCTTTTCTTTCACATTCCCGTGATTCTCAATTTATTATTACGAAGTTTTTTCCATTTAGGCGGATTAATCTTTTACATTACCTTTACATCACTAACATATGTCCTTGCAGCTTTCTTAATTCATTTGGAATCCTTTACGATCCATTTAGGGGGAGAATTCATTAAGGGGGAGCATTGGATTTAATTCTCTATGAATCAACCTTAGTCACGATTTCGTCATATCTTCTCTCATTCTACATACTCTCATTTGATTCTTTCCGAATCAACCTTGGTTCCATCTTAGTCAAACCTTACTACATTACATTGCATTTGTTTATGTGGTTAGTTTTTCTTCGACGCTCTTTTTGTTTCGACTAAAAAGGGGAGAAGAAAGTAAAACTACAATTTAAAACTTATAAATCTTATAAATTACTTCCGATAAATTTGTATTTTGTCATCAAAAAAAAAAGGAGATTGTTAATACAAATAAACTGTAAAAACGTTTATTTATATTTTACGTCCTATCCGTGTTTTATCGATAACAAAACATAAAATCATCGAAAGTAAAAAATAAAGTTTATTAAGTTTTAAACCAATAGTTTTCTAACTCAACTATTATCTCATTCCAATTATATTATACATCATATGATTTACACATTCACTTTGTTATATTTTACATTACACATAAATACATTTTTAAAATAAAAATGTACAAATTGTGACTAAAACATATATTATCAAAGTATAACTTAAATAGTATTTTCCCAACAAATCTAAAGGTTTAATACATCATGCATGACTTCACAACAAATCTAGAAAAAAAATTTGCTATCTAAATTCAGAGTTCTTGTCAGATAGCCGGTTCTCTCCAGTTGCACTGGCCAGTTTCATTGTGGTGATGGAACCGCCAAGAACCAGACTACAGTGTTAGCCGGTTCTATTGGTTTGCACTGGTCGGTTCCATCATGGCAATGGAACCGGTGGAACCGTGCTACAGTAACTTTCAAGCTTATAAATACCAAGTCATTTATCTTATTTTAGACATTCATTCATATAGTTTTTCACTCTCATATTCAGCTAACATCTGACCTTTGATCATGTCTCTTTTAATTTTAGAGTTTTGGTCATTTCTTAATAGGAGAAGTTTTACCGACTTTTGCATACAAGATCAAGCATCAAGGTTCACTTGTAGCAAGTATCTCTCATCTCATGAAGACCTATCTACTAATCTCCAAGCATCATTCATCATCATAATCAATCAAGTTATGTGTCATGTAGAATTAGGAGCATTTTGGATAAGTTTGGGAAAATATAGTGTATTAGATAATATATTTGAGGATAGATCTACCTTTTTAGATCTTGGTGTATTGCTTGGCACCTAGTAGAGGGCAAGCATTGTGGGGTTTTGTTCCTCCATATTGGAACATGATATTTATCTTAGTATCGTATAAAGGGTATGCATAATTGGATAGGATTCATCAGTGGCAAGCACCCGATGATTTAGCTTAGTTACCGGATAAAGGGGTAAGCGACGTTGTGTCGTTCTCCGCCATTGAAGAGACTTCGATGTTTAGTGAATTCGAACTCTCGAGTAGGTGACTCGTGGAGTGGAGTAGGGCAAGGAAGGAGACCTTGTAACTGAACCATTATAAATACTTGCGTCACACATATCCTTAATTATTATGTCTTGCATATCTCGCTTAAAATATTTTCTACATGTTTATCATTCATAGATCTAATAATTTCTCAACAATTGACTAATAACCCTGAAATGTAAATTTTGATTGGTAAAACTATTCAACCTTAAAACAGGTTTTAGTTATGCAACACCTAGTAACAAAAAAATAAAGAGTCAAATTCTAACTTCAAAACAGTAAAAAAACGATTATAATACCATAAAAAACGACTTCCTCACACGTTACTTCTTGAAACCAATACAACAAAAAGTAGAATCGACGCAAAGAACCAGGAAAGAAAACTAATCAGTTGAAATTTCGACTTAAGGTTTTTTGTTAGCAACAAGTCACCACAATCATCGCCAAAGGTCGGGGGAGGGGGGTTATGTGTATGTTTTCTTATGATATAAAAAAAGTATACAAAATATTAATTGATATTAATACATAATTAGAAAAATTATGTAAAACACAATGTGTGCACATGTATTATAAATTTTATAAGTATTAACTATATAATATAATTTAAAAAAATATTAAACATTAAAATTATGGACTTTTAATTTGGTACAATTATTAACTTTAAAAGAAATTCATTAAAATATTATTACTTGTTATACTATCTTACAAAAACCCATGCAGGTATAGGACTAATGGAATTGTTTATTAACAATGAGATAACTCAATTTAAAAATCGAGCATTCTGATTGGCCAATAAAAGTGAAAACTGGTAATATTATTATAAAAGTAAATAGAGAATTGAGATAGAAACAACAACACTTGAACATGTATTCTAGTTTTGTAAAATGGAAAACACAAACACGTGTTTCTTTAATTAAACGCGTTTTCCAAATTTTCAATTGTTTTGTGAAGATGAAAACCTCCTCTTTTTTCCTACAAAACAGGAAACAGAAAATATGAAAAATGTTTTCCAACTAAACGCAACCCAAGTGTCTAGATTTTTTAAGAGTTTCATGTGTATTAGTGAGCACATAAATCCTACAAGCCTCACTTGCATCTTGGCTCATTAAGTTAGCTTTTGATCTTTAGTTACAAATTATGAAAAGAAAAAAAAAAGTGAGAGCACGATTGATTCCTTTCAACCTTTCACGTCAATCCTGTTTAATTACTTTCTTTCAAGAGATAGAAGATTTGACAACTTGTTCACATAACAAATTTGGCAACAAAAACAATAATGCATAGGATTCAAGATACCATTTATCAAACTAACCACCAAACACGCACATACACACAAATATTTGAATATACTTTCTCTTGTTGTACCATTTCTATGTAAGATACGAATATTTGAATACTTTTGAAATTATTTTGCTTTTAAAATATTTTAGATGAACATTTTTTCCATAAAAAGATCGCATTATGATATTTTAATTTCATAGCCACGATTTTCTTGGGCTTTCAATAAGTTAAAAATCTACAGTAACTTTTAACATGTTTATATATATATATATATAAACGGAACAAGGACACAATTTAACTATGTTCATTTACGAAAAGTTATACAAATCGAAGAACACTATTTTCTTTACAAGGTGCATTTAGGAAAAAACAATACTTATTACAAAAAATTTACGGTACGCCGAAAAATTTCAAAAAATTCCATGAGGGTCTCTCGGGTTTCGTTCATGCATATATTACAACCCCGTTGGAAGTAGTAACCTGCGCGTATTAGAGGTCTCGGTACGGTGTTGGATTTTGGCGTTTTCGCACGAAAACGCCACTTGAAAACGCCACAACCACAACAGGACTCGTGTTTTCGTGCCTCGCGCCTATGTGACCAGCCCAAATGATCGTGCGAAAACGCCACACGAAAACGCGAGGACCACAACAGCCTCGCGTTTTCGTGCATAATTTTTTTTTTTTTGTTTTTTTCTTCAAATTTTACCCATTTTCACACTATAAAATCCAAACACATCTACCACTTTATACCATACTTTTTATAAAACTTCTATCTTTTTATACCATCCCTTCCAATTATATAAAACTTCACCAAAATGAATCCCAACCAATGGATAAACAACTACTTCAACGAGCTACAAATACCGAATACACAATTACCTAATTCTTCCTCTTCGTCTAATCCAAATACTCCATCATCCGCAAACTCCATCACCTCTAATACCAATCAAATTCCTACACGCCCCAATATACCAAACCCATTCGCCAACTTCCAAGCCCCATCTCAAAACCCATGCATGAATTGTACTCTCGAGCAATTTTCTACATGGTTTTCACAAACGCAATCTTCTCAACAATTCCAACAATCACAGCAATTTCAACAATCACAACAATTCCAACAATCACAACAATATCATCAACATTCGTCTCAAGTACCACAACAATCGAATGAACCCGACGAGGGCGGTCCGTCACACAAACAAGGCCGAAAAAAATCGATGGCCAAGAAAAATACGGGTTCAAAAAATGATAATCGGGAAAGAAAAACCGAACGCACCTTTTGGACTCAAGACGAGGAACAACTTTTGACGGAATGTTTCATAGAAATTTCCGAAGATCCGAAAAATGGGAATGACCAAGCGAGAGATACTTTTTGGTACAAAATTCTCGACGTGTACAACGAGCGAGCCGAAGAAAATGGTTGGAAGGTGTGAAACAAAAATATGTTGACGGGTAAGTGGACGCCGATGAATCGAGATGTACAAAAGTTTAACTCGATTTATGACCAAACCAAACTTCTAAGTGGCGAAAATGAAGACGATATGTTCGCACGGGTACTAATATTTTTTAAAGATCAAACCGGAAGAGAATTTACGCATAGGAGTGCGTGGCTTTTTTTGAAAAATAAATTCAAATGGAAAAACCCCGAGTCTATGCAAGCAAGAAGATATCGAGGACGGGTAACCGAAGAAGAAGAGCCGGAAATGTTTGGAGCGGATGCCATCCCGCGTCTACCCGGGGCTCCTCGAAAAGCAAAAGTTCAACGTTCTTCAAGCTCGACATCCGCCACTTCCGGTTCACAAAAAGAGCAATTTACCGAGTTGATGCAAACACAAATAAATTTGGACCGTGAAGCGAAAAAAGAACACATGGAGCGTGAGCTAGCCGCGCGTCTTGCGGTTTGCGAAATTCAAAAAAGAAACGAAGAATTGAAGATACTAACTTTCGACACTACGGGTATGAACCCGGGTTTGTAGTTTCTTTCGGTCGAACTTCTTTGTGGTGTTCCAGGCGATGCGGCAGTTGTGAGTGGCGGGATTATGAAGCGGAACTAGGGGGGACGTTTATCGTGGGGCTCGGGCGTTTGGGGGGGAGATGGGGGGGGGGGTTTCTTTAGTGTTAGTGGTGGCTTATGATGTGTTTGGGGGTATCTTGGTTTTTTTTGTGGTGTTTGGTAGTTTTCTTTTGGTGTGGTTTAAGGTATCGTGTTGTGTGTGGGTGGGCGTGGGGTGTTGGGTGGTCGTTTGTGGTTGGTGGTATGCGTGTGGTGTTTGTAGCCCTCACTCATTCAAAAAAAACAATCACGTACCCCCCTCACACCCCTTTGTTGGTGGTGAGGGGTGGGGGGGTGGGTGGCGTGAGTTTGTGTGTTGGTGGGGGTGTGGACTGTTGGGTTGGGTGGTGGTGTGCAGGGTTGGGGGTGGTGGCAGTGGGGGTGGTTGCGAGGGGGCGGTGGTGGGGCCCGTGCTCTCGGCGTTGTGGTGTGTGTGGGTGGTGGGGTTGGGTGCTGTTGTTGGTGTGTGCGTGTTGTGCGTTTGGTGGGGGGGAGGGCGCGTGCTGGCGGGCGGGTTGTCGTGAGGTGCGTGGCGCCTGTGTGGGTAGCGTGCTGGTTGGACCTGGGGGGGGTGGTCGTGATGGGTGTGGGGGTGTGTGGTGGTGTCTCGGGGTCGGGTGTGTTGGGGAGTGGGGGTCGGTGGTTTGTGTGTGTAGGGTGGGGGGTGTGTGGGGCGTCCACGGTGGTGCTATTCATCCCGTTAGGGGGGGGGGGGGGGGGGTGGGGGAGGCTGTGTTGTTGGTGGGGTGGTGTGTGGGCGGTGGCTGGGTTTTGGGTGGAGGTGTGGGGCGTTGTGGGGTGGCTGGGTGATGTGTGGTACAGGTGCGCGGTGGTGGTGGTGTGGTTGTGGGGGTGGTTGGTGGCGGGTGGGGGTGGTGGGTGGCGTGGTGGTGGGTGTGGATGGGGTGGTTGGAGGGGGGTGGTTGGGGGGGATGGGGGGGTGGTGTGGGTGTTTGTGGGGATTGGGTGGGGGGTGTGGTTGTGGGTTGGGGGGGGGCGGCGGGGGGTGGGTGTTCGGGGTGTTGGGGGGTGTTGACTTGCTGTAGTGTTGTGGTGTGGGCTGCTTTGGTTGTGGGGTGGGGGATGGGGGTGGTGTGGAGGTGGTGATGTGGTTTGGGGGTGTGGGTGTGGGTGATGGTTTGGGGTGGTGGGATGGTGGTGGGTGGTGGTCGTGGGGGGGACGGTGGGCGGTGGGGGGTTGTTTGGTTCGGGGGTGTGGGGTGGGGGGCGTGTGGTGGTGAGGGTTGGTTTGTGTGTGGGGTGGGGGGGGTGTTGGTTGTGGTGGTGGGTGGGGGGTGGGATAGGTGTCTTTGAGTTTGTGGCAGCAGTCGGGTTCGCGACTTGGTGGGGGGTTGGTTGTCCCGCATGTCCCTGGGGGGTGTTTTTGTGTGTGTGCTGTGTGGGGGGGGGAGTGAGGGGTTGGTGGGGATGGGGTGGGGGGGGCTGGTGGTGGTGGTTGGATGTGGTAGAGTGTGTGGGTGGGGGGTTGGGGTGGGCGGGCCCCCCCGTGCGTGTTGGGTGTGTGTGGGGGTTGGTGGTGGCGTGGCGCGGGAGTTGGGGGGTGAGGGCAGTGGTCGGTCGCTGAGGGGGGGTGCGGGGTGGTCTGGAGGGGGGGTGGGCTAGGTGTGGGGGGTGGTGGGTGGGTGGTCGCCTGTGTGTGGGTGTGGGGGGTGTTGTGGGGACTGGGGTGGGTTGGGGGGAGGTGTGGTGGGGGTGACGTGCTCGCGTCGTCGCGAGTCTCCCGCGGTTGGTTTGGTGCGTGGGGTGGCGTGTGGGGGTTGTCGCGTGTGCGCGGCTCGCTCTTAGGTGTTGTGTGTGGGTGGGGCCCCCTGTGCGGGAGGTGGCGGTTTTTTTTTATATTTATAGATCTTGGTTATATTTGGATTATTGATTGGTATTATATTTTATTTTCCTTGAGATCGTTCTTTGCGACTTCGTGTTTGTGGATTGGAATTTGTTGGGTGGGATTGGGGTTTGAGGCGTTGGTAATGTTCGCACGACTGCGCGCCGGTTCTCGCCGTGCGCGCGCATGGGTGTTTTTATTGTGGGGGTGATGGGTTTTTAATGTTGTTTGTCTTGGTTGGGGGTGGTAGGTGCTGTAGTATGGGGATTTGGTGTGGTGGGGGATGGGGGTCTGGCGTGGGCGTTGTAGTGGGGGGGGGGTGGGTGGGTTGTTTGATGCGTGGGGGGTTTTTGGTTTGTGTGCGTGGGGTGGGTGGGGTGTGGGGTTGTGTGGTGGGGGTGAGTCTGTTGTCATATTTAGGATTGGTTCTCGTTCGTTTTTTTTTTTTTTATGGCATCATGTTTTTATTTTTCCTTGATGCGCGTTTATTTGTATTTGTTTTTTATTTAATGTTTTATTGTATGTTTTTTGTAGTGTTTGTTGTTGTGTTTTTTGGGTTTTAAGGGCTAGGTAATGTTTTCTTTTTATATTTTAAAGTTTCATGGAACCTTGCATTTTGTTTTTTTTTTTGAGTTAAGTTTAGTGTAATGTTTTTTTTGTTTTTTTAAGTTTATGTATTTTTTTTTTTAGTTTATGTATGGTTTTTTTTAGTTATTTATCGATGATATTAGAATTTGAATTTTATTAAAAACTAATTTCTTTTTTTCTATTATGTCTTCGTATGAGCCCGAATCCAAAAAAAAAAAAAAATGGGGTTGGGGTGGTCATTGGGGTTGGGGTCAGGTCACCATATCATCTGAAATCTCTTGTTGGTTTTATCATGAGGTCGATCAATAAAACAATTAGCCTTCGTTCTGTTTCGGGTTGTTATGTGGTTTTTTGTTGTTTTCGTGGTTTTGTTTTTTGCTGTTGTTGTTTTGAGGAATAAAAAAATGGTGTGATGATGTTGGCACCCTTTCTGCACTAGATGGCGTACAGCACACACGGCTCTCAAGTGTCCTGTGCTCTAATAAAATTCTCCTGATAAGTCAAAAAGTCATAGAGCGCGCGCTCTCGCTCTCTATTTAGGGATTTGGTAGGTCCGGGCGCGAACCGACGCGAAAGGCGCGATCGTTGTTAGTACAGTACAGCGTTGTTAGTACAGTATTTTTTATTGACTAGTGGTGATTAATATGCTTAAAATAGTAAACAAGAGGCACTGTGGTTTTCAGAGAATAGATCTGGGATGGCAAAACACAGACATTTAGGGCCCGTTTGGCCGTTTGGTTGGTGGGGATAACTTTTGGTTTTGGTATTAAAAGTAAAAAATAAATGTTTAGTTTAAGATTTAGGATTAGGATTTTGGTTTATAAACCAAATTGTAAGGGTTTTTTAAAAGTAGTGTACATGGGTAGGTTTTAATAAAAGTGTGAGATCGGTTTTTCATTTCTCTCCATCTCTCTCTTTTTTATAATATATTAAAAAATAATAAATTTAATTATTAAATCTTTCACTAACATATTAAATAATTATTTTAAATTAAATATAATATTTTCTCTTACCTCAAATTCAAATCCTAAACCAAATCTAAATCCAAATCCAAATCCTAATCATAAACCTATCTATAAACCAAACGGACCCTTCATATGGGAGGTGATATCTACATCAATTTTTTATGCATACACCATTATCTGTACTTAATGTGCTTTATAACTTGTACAAAATGATGAATGTAAAAAAAGAATAGTGTATATCACCTCCCTTTACATATATACCATTTAAGAAACAATATTATTGTAGCGAACTAGAACTGATTAGAGAACAACTGAGTTTGTATTTTGAGCTACAGAACTCTTTTACACATTTTTTTTAGAAATGCAACATTTATAAACAAACTAAAGAGATAAAAGATACAAGACGCGAACAACTGAGTTTGTATTTTCAGCTACATAACTCTTTTACACATTTTTTTTAGAAATGCAACATTTATAAACAAACTAAAGAGATAAAAGATACAAGACGCCGCACCTCAATTAAACAAGATAGTTAAAAGCGGATGAGGTCCAACAAAACAAAAACAAAAAATATGAACACACTAAACTCATAAGCCTAAACCCAGCATAAAACTATGAACTCTTTTAAACATTGTTCAAACATAATAGTTAATTTTCATGTTATCATGGATACAATGTTTAAAAAGTGCATATATTATCTAACACATAATTAGTATAATCTATATACTACATATAAAGCATTTTGATACAAATCTTGAAAACTGAATTTTAATTAAGGAATGTATACTATGGACTTGAAACTCGCTGTAAACAACTGTACGCAGGAAAGAATTGGTAAACCTCTCGCTAAAAAAACACACACATCAAAAACAAAACTCTCATCTCACCTCTCACTAACAACACAACATCATCGCAGCTCTGCCATGTCCACGCCCCACCACGTCCACGCCCCCATCACGTCGTCGCCTCCACCACTACATCCGAGCCGCCACCAACTTGCTGGAAATTCACCATAACCGAAAGGTTTTTCATGTAATGATGTTGTTTAGGTGTTTTTTATAAGATCTAAAAATTAAACAATTTTATAGGCTTATTTGTGTATGTCTTAAACGATTTTATAAGATCTATTAATTAGGTTTTAAAAGGATATTTTTATAGATTTGTAGATGTTTTTTTAAAGATCTAGGTTTTTATAAAGTTATTAACTTTTTTTGTTACAGTTGTTGTCGCCTTGGCCAAATCGTTTTTAGACGAATAAGTATAAGCTAAATGGGTAAGGCGGTGACGTTTCCATGTCCAGGTTTTTTTGACTTGGGTGCGCACGGCCTAATCGGGGTATTTCTTGACAAAGTGACAATTCCCGACTATTCACTGGCCTTGAAATCCATTGTGAATTTCTAAGTTTTTGATGAAAATTTGAATACTATGCTAGGCTTGGTTTGAGAAAATTTAGAAAAGAGAAAAGATGTATTTATGTATTTTCTGCAAAAGTTGCTTTAATAGTGACTAATTAGCTAAATTGGAAAAATCATTATTAAATATCGTTATTGTTAGTACAAAATAAGTGTCGGGCTTAGAACAGGGCTCAAATCCTTCGTTGAGCCGGGCCTCCGAATGATTTGAGTGTCAGATCTTGTACTAGAGCAAGAGAGGTGAGATGATTTCATGCACAGTCAAATAAAAGAGAAAAGATGTATTTATGTATTTTCTGCAAAAGTTGCTTTGATAGTGACTAATTAGCTAAACTGGAAAAATCATTATTAAATATCGTTATCCGCCTAGCGCTCTTCTCGTAGAATAGATCGTGTATGCTATGCGTTTCCCTTCATGCCCCGCTCCCCTTCTTTGCATTAAGGTTGCTTTTTTAGTGTACTCCACTTAATAGCTAAATAGGAATTAAATATATATTCCATTAGCTTAATTTCCGTCCTATTGTGTACAAATAAGTGTCGGGGCCTTCTTTTTTTAGGTAACAGTAATCAGGCTAAAATCATTCGTTGAGCGGGCGCCGGGGCCCAGCCCCGGCCTCCGACCTCGCTCCACTCCGAAATGATTTGTGTTCGGTCAGATCTCTTGGTTAGAGAGATAAGAGAGGTGAGATGATTTCATGCTCGACAACAGTAAATAATAGAGAAAAGTTGTATTTATGTTTATTTTCTCGCAAATGTTGCTTTTGATACTGACTAATTATAAACTGGAAAAATCTTATTAAATTCGTTTTTGTTAGTACCAAATCAGTTGCCGGGTTTAGACTTCGAACTGGCTCGAAAGCCTCGTTTTTGAAGCGGGGGCCTCAGTGTTTTTGCTAGTGTTCAGGGCCATTTATTACCAATGCAAATGCATTGGGTTAGAGTTTTCGGCCCCCCTATGTACTGCCTAAGGTTGGGCGGATTGGGTTTAGTTTCGGCCCATGACTGCTAAGTTGGGCCCAGAAGCCCAAGTGACAGTGTGACCCAAGCCCGAAAGCTTGGTATACCTACTATACGTCATCAGTTATGCTTTAACTTAATTTTAGATAATGATTTCACGCCCTTTGCCTTTTATACTACCTGGAGGTAAATCAATTGCTCCATTCGTATTTAAGAAACTTAAAATATGATGTATCCAGGGAAGCTAAACAGTGACCTTTTGGGTGTGGGCAGTTACAAGTTGCTTAAAGAAGAAGGATAGGTCCTGTTTTGCCCGGTCGCATGTTTGCTGCTAGAAAAAGGATAATAGGGGTACATTTCTTTTGTTACATGACCTGTGATTTTTTAAGTTGTGTCGTTTAAATGTTCATGTGAGTTATGAGATATGTCCTTGATTGTAGGACGTTGCGCTTGGGTCAGGTCACTGCAAAAACTAGGTGTGTTTGGGATAAACTGTATATATATCTGGTAAAGGTGCCAAAAATTTAAGGACTGTTTTTCTGTTTGCCACGTCTAGAACTACAATATATTATTAACTGAAACTGCTAACTTAATTGTAGTGTATAGCCTTATTTTTGCGGCAAAGGATAACGGTGGAATTATGCGACAGAAGGTAAGAGTTTATCTATAGTTAAGGCAATACATGAATGGGACTTTTGCGAGGTGAGTGTTTTTTTTACAAAGCTTGAGTCTGTTTTTTGACTAAATTCTAAGAATTTTTTTGTGCGTAGGTCTGTCACTATTCTATTGCTATTTCAAAGGACTTCATCATGGAATTAAAAAAGGTATTCGAATTTTGTGGGTGGTCGGTCGAGGTCGAGGTCGCCGGAGATAAATTTCAAATTTTGTCGAGGTCACGACCGTTGTCGTGGGCTTGTGTTTGTGTTCTTTTTTATGTTTTTTGTGTTTTTTTTGTTTGTGTAGTGTGTGTTTCTGTGAGTGTTTATGTTTGTGTTGTGCGTGTGTTGGTGTTTGTGGCTTTGTGTGTGTGTGTTGAAGTCTTATTTTCACTTTTATTTTTTTATTTATTTTTAATAGTATCACAATTTACATATTGGGTTTTGATGTATTTAATTTTTTTTATTATTATTGTAATGTTATTTTTATGTAATGTTTTTATATTTATGTAATATTTTTTATTATTATATAATGTTTTTTTATTATAATGTAATGTTTTTTTATTATTTATGTAATGTTTGTTATTATTAATGAAATTTAAATTTGTTGTTAAAAAAATTAAAAATGAAAAAAAAATGAAGGTCGTCTTATAGTGGCAAAAGATCGCCTGTAGGTCGCTGGAGAAAAAAAGTTGATGTGGCACCGGAAAATGTAAGTCGGGACCGACTACCATAGTGGGCAGCCTAAAAGACTGTTGGGAATTACAGATTTGATGATTACAAAACCCACAAGCAGAAATGAAGAAAGAAGAAACAATGAGGATCTAATATGTAATAGTTAGTTAGCTTTATTCTTAAGCTAGGGTTTCTTGTAACCTCCCTCTATTATATAAAGAGGGTAGGCGTCTAGGTTACAGGCATCCATTACATAGTAGACTTCTCATCAACATAATGTCTTCAATCATCATTAATGTCTTCAATCAACATAAAGTCTTCAATCATCATTAATGTCTTCAATCAACATTAATGTCTTTAGCTGAAACTTCTTTTTTATCATTGATTAGAAGAATTAATATTAAACAATATTAAGAAGACTTTTAATTCCTAATAATCCTCCCCTAAACATGATATTCATCTGGATTAATCATCAAGTTTCTTCATTAAAAGATTCTTAATCTCCAGGAGGATGCTTCCAAACACTTCT
>BQNB010114835.1:0-21677 GCA_026074375.1 Tanacetum coccineum
AGTGGGTAAAATACACAGTGAAGATGAAGTTGGAATGTTTAAACCTTCCACTTTTTTGAAGATGAAGTGGGTCGGAAGTTTTTGATTTGAAGTTGTGTTACAACGATTTGTATTATTTTAAAATACACACTTTATGTAAAATAAAGAGTAAATTGCAAAAATCGTCCTTAAGGTTTAGCCAAATTGCATGTTTCGTCCCAAATAGTTTCAAAGTGCATAGATAGTCCCAAAATGAAACTATTTTGAAAAAAATAGTCCCTGGTTAACGATGAAACATGCAATGTGGCTAAACCTTATGGACGAAGCATGCAATTTGGCTCAACTATGTGGAACGATTTTGGCACTTTGGCTAAACCTTATAGACGATTTTTGCACTTTCAAACTATTTGGGACGAAACATGCAATTTGGCTAAATCTTAGAGACGATTTTTGCAATTTACTCTAAAATAAACATATGATAAGGTCCTTAAGCTGACCATGTTAACCATATATGCTGGTGATATAAATGACTTACAAATTATGATCTACACTTTTAAAAGTAAATGTAAAAAATGTCCATGAGTTCAAACTGATAAAATGGATGACTTATGAGAAAAAAATGGGATGAACCAATTTGCTAGTTTTTTTTATGTTTTATAAGATATTGGTGGAAAATTAGTTATTATCAAAAGCAACCCTTAGGGCTTTTGATAATAACTAATTTCCATCAATATCTCTTGAAAAATAAAAAGAACAAGCTCTAAATTATCAACCTCCCCCCTTATATTTCTGGGTCATCATTCCCTCCTTTTTTTCCTCCCTTTTTTACACAAACACATTCTTTATATTTTTTCTTCATTACTCTTACGCAGAGTTTCATGATTATAGTGTTTTCTTTAATGTTTAACTATATTAGGTCCTCTTCTCAAGTTAAAGCTTTTCTTATTTACCAACTTCCATTTCCATATATAAAGCTATACATCTCACATTACTTTGTTTAGCATGAAAAAAATATCATGTAGTTGTATTCCCATTCCCAATGATAAACAATTAAAACCCATAATTTCACATTCAGAATAAACTTACATGTGAGTTGATCTACATTTATAATTGTTGCATCGAAAGTAAACTAATCGGATACCTTCCCATTTCAGCTAAAAATGATTAAAATATCTAATTACTCTAAGCTTATAAATGGGTCAAATGTTTAAATTTCATATCGACATGAGACGGGGTGTTACAGATCATTAGTACATGCGCTGACTCCGGCCATATATAACCATTTGTTTCGCCGGGGACACCACGTCAACTTTTACCGTAAAAATAGTTTACGTAAACTTTTACTCGTCAAATCAACTTATGGCATGCGGGAATATGTTCACGACGATGGCGGTGGTCGCCCTGCGGGACGCTGCTAATTATTGTTAGTGAATATCCTATTTCAATATTGATATTTCTCTATAATTGTTGTCTATCAACCTATTTTTAATGCACATATAGAGTACATTATATATTGTTGATTTATATGGGTAATATTAAGAATAATTAAGTAAACATAATGAAAAAAATAAAATTTTAAATAAAATAAAAATATTTGCAAAATACATCCTTGTAGTAAACTTTTCGGTTTCTGCAAAATACATCCCTCGTCAGAAGATAACGGAAATTTTTTTGCATCGTTCTTCTCCAGGGATGTATTATGTCTCACGTTTGGCTAACGAATGATGTAATGTGCCAATAGTTTCTAACAGAGATGTATAGTGTTAAAAAGTGTAAACCACAAAGATGTATTTTGCAGTTTACTCATTCTTCATTGTATGTGGAGCCTGTATTATTTTCATTTAACCCATATAACATATTCCATCAGTTTATTTGTGCGAGAATCATAATTAGAATCCTACACATTTTAGAAGTAAAACGACATAGTTTTGATCCCCTTTTCTACTATTCATTTTAAGCACTGTACATGGCCTAGCCCATTATTTATAATCCAGTCCGACTTAGCAGCCCGCATATTGTGGGTTTGTCTTTTGCCGTTAGATATTTTCCACCGTCCCCTTTTTTTTGTCCGCTTTCTCTTTCTTTTTCCCTCTAAACCTTCTAGACTTCATATGTGCGCCCTTAGATTTTGATCACCCAGAGTAATCGTCATCGTCAACAGTGATACGAGGTATGTTACATGGTCCTATGTCGCTTCCTTTACAGTAAGTATGTAGGATTTATGTTTTGTATGTTGCTATTAACAATTTAAAACTTTGTTTAGACTCATACACTTGCATGTAATATGACTTCGTATGCAGTGGAACGTCCTACCTTAGGCGTGTATGCCTGTTCGCCTTTCTTTTTGATTTCGTATTTGTGCCCTTATCCTTTGCCATTTGATACATATGTTTTTGCCTTTATTTGTACGCACCATATGTTAGCAGACATAGATTAGAATTCATTGTTATTCTACCTGGAAATACGTGTCTATGTGGTATTGCCCAATAGCCAACAACGTTAGCAATGAAAACTAAAAATAAACCAACCAAAAGGAAACTACCTGTGGATGTGTCCGTGGAATGTGATGAAGGCGCCATGCCAAAAAAACAATGCCTAGATTCTTCAGAAAAATTTTGTGTCAATAGTACAGTTGATACTGCAATTGCTGCCCTTAAACCATCAGTTATAGGCAATAAGCTTGCGTGTTCTGTTACTCATGGGTCACAAGTATCAGCAAATGAAAGTACTATTAAGCTGCAGCCTAAACCATCAACCCATGAGGAATCTGATATCGTAAAGCAATCACGCAAATGTTGGAAACAGTCTACTCCGGCGTCATCCATTGGAAACAGTTCATCAATGTCAATAGCCAATGTAAATTATTCAAATGCATATCCAATAGACCAAGAAGATAGTAGCAGCAATACAAATATTAAGTGTACGCCTACTCGAAAGAATATTGGTCTGAATATAGCAACCAACGGCAATGATCCAACAGCCGGTAAGCATCTTCAAAAGCATATGGTTAGAGTCAAATACGTATGTATCATTCCTAATAATGGAATTTTGTTTATGAAGGTATACATATTGATAACGACGACCCCTATGCTGTTGGCATTCCCAGTGCAAGATGTATGTAACTATTAACCACATACTAATTATTATCGACTTATCACATACACGTGTATCAGTATTCAACATTCATAATGTAAATTTCATTCAGCTATAAAACAACGTCGGTTTCGAAAAAGGAAAAGCCTAGATTCTACAGTCCGATATCAAACACGAAGAGTCAAGCAGCAACTTACTTCTGAAAAGGTTTTATATGTGCCTACACCCACAAGTAGTCATCAGCATACGAATTCGCGAAATGTCACAAACCGTACGTATATTGAATACCATGTCTATTGTTTTTTTCATATGCAAAATGATTATACCAATAATTAAATATTTTGTTCCACAGAAGTTACTCTTGACGACAACTATTGTAACAAACAACTGCCAATGGAAGATAAGCCGCAAAACTTTTTACCAGATGAGAGCCTAAGCCTTTGTGGTAAACGTCAAACAAAAGGTACACAACGTAACTAATGTGGTTCTGTAATTTACATATTTTCTATTAGCTGATTGCTGATGGTTTAACTGAATATATTGTCCCACAGAAACTACTATTGACGACGACTATCGTAAAAAACAGCAGCCAATGAAAAAGAACGAACAAGACCTCTTAACAGATGAAGGCCTAAGTCTGTCTTCTAAACACCAGATAAAAGGCAAACAGTGTAAGTAATCTCATCATATAATTTACCTATCTATTGTTAATGGTCTTTCAACTGTCTTGCCCACAAGCAAAATCATTATTATAACTAAAGACTTTGGCCTACAGATATTACAGTTGCCAACAACTGCTGCAAAAAACAACGGCTAACTAAAGAGAAACAACAAGACTTCTTAACAAATGAAGTCTCAAGTGATTGTTCTAAACATCAGACAAAAGGCAAACAACGTAAGTATTGTGGTTATGTAATTTACCTACCTATTGTTAGTTAATTGCTAACAGTTTTCGTCTTCTATTTTAGGTATTCGTAGGTGGCGTAAAATATATGCAGATTCTATTGGCACACACTATCTAAATCAAGATTCTATTTCGACTTTAAACAGTAAGAAATCGTCAACATCTACATCTAACATACAGTTTTACATAAAAAAAATAATGCTAATGGTACATATTTAATTTCTAAATATAGGTATACCCCTTGAGTATATTCATTTGGGTCAATGTACATGTGTGTGCCGTTATTGTGGCGCCATGTTTTGGGAATGTGAAAAAGTCGATTCTGCATCATATGGTAAAGCCTCTGCATATAACAAGTGCTGTTACAGAGGCCGAACAGTTTTGCGCCCACCTCCAGAATATCCACAGTATATCAAGGAATTGTATAATGACGCACATTTTATGGACAATATACGAGCATACAATCAAATGTTTAGTATGACATCACTTGGAGCTAATATCGATAATTCAGTAAACACTGGCAAAGGGCCCTATGTTTTTAGAGTATCGGGGCAGATTTACCACTGGATAGGATCAATGTGTCCGGATGAAGGGAAACCACCTCGGTTTTTGCAGTTGTATATATGTGACACTACCAATGAAGTAAACAATCGGCTGGCTCATTTTCACAACAACCATGACTCAAAGCTGAAAAAAGAGATTGTAGAAGGGCTGATAGAATTTTTAGACGATCACAATGCGTTAGTCCAACTCTTTCGAACTGCTCGCGACAAATATATGGAAGCTGACATACCAGAATTTAAAGTAAGACTCTATAACGTTTTAGGAACACGCCAATACGAATTGCCAACGGCCGAGACAGTTGGTGCAATAGTATTTGCCCAAGCTTCTGATACAGAAAATGAATTTGATTTAATCGTAGAAGAACATTCACACTTCCCTCAACGAGTTAACAAGCTGCATCCATGTTACATGTCTCTTCAATTTCCGTTGTTGTTTATCTATGGTGAAGATGGATACCACAAAGACATGAAATTGGCAAATGTCTTAGGCCAATCTACTAAAGCCGATAAACGATTGTCAATGAATATGTATTACTCATATCAGATGCATGATCGTCTAAATCACTATAGCTTACTGTTGCGGGGTGGCAAACTATTTCAACAATATATTGTTACCGCATATTGTGCCATTGAACAAAACCGCCTTGATTACATTCGTCAAAAACAAAGCGACATAAGAAATGAATATCTTTCAGGCATATATGATGCTATTTTCCGAGGTGATCGTGATGGGAGTGATTTAGGATTACGCACTGTACTAACTGCTTCTTTTACTGGAGGTCCACGATATATTTATGCTCACTACCTTGATGCACTTGCAATTTGCCGCGTACATGGCAGCCCGTCTTTTTTCATCACTTTCACATGCAACGCCAAATGGCCAGAGATTGAAGAATTCATGGAGCAGTTTCCCCAATTGACAACTGCAGATCGTGCCGATATCGTAGATCGTGTGTTTGAGAAAAAAGTACGTGACTATGTTAACTTCGTTCGTAATTCAAATACCTTTGGCGACGTAACAGCAGGTACATGTCATATAATCTGATCCCTGAACATTAGCATATGTTCCCTTTCCTTAGTCATATGTATTTATAAACACCAACTAACTTTTTTTTAACATTCAGTATTATACACCATAGAGTTCCAAAAGCGTGGTCTGCCACACTGCCATTCATTACTATGGGTAAGTGGCCCATCAAAAGTGCAACAAGACATTGACGTCGACAAATATGTCTCCGCAGAGTTACCGGATCCTATAGTAGATATTGCCGGTTATTCGGTCGTCTCGGAGCTGATGATACATGGTCCATGCGGCGCAGTAAATATGAATGCATCATGTATGAAGGACGGTCGCACATGCAATCGACATTTCCCAAAGGCATATTGTGATAAAACATACATTGACAAAGATGGTTTTGTACACTATCGCCGAAGAGACGATGGCATCGAAACACAAAGACAAAATGTTTGGCTTGATAATCGGTATGTTGTCCCATATAACAGAACTTTGTGTATGCGATATTATGCACATATAAATGTAGAATATTGCGGCTGGACGATGTTGATAAAGTACTTATTCAAATATATATCGAAAGGGACGGATCGCGTTGTTGCCAATGTAACAAAGCCAGTAGCCGCTGTCGCTTCTACAAGCAACACGCCAAGTATTCACGTTGACGAAATAAAAAATTACGTGGAGGCAAGGTACATTGGGCCACATGAAGCGTGCTGGAGGATTCTTGATTTTCCAATACATTATAGAAACCCACCTGTCCAAACCTTAGCCGTCCATTTGGAGAACATGCAACAAATAACATTTCGAAGTAAAGACAATCTCGAATCAGTAGTCAATAATCCCGTGAAGAAAAAAACAACATTAACTGAATGGCTGGAATACAACAAATATAATACTGATGGCCGGCACCTCACCTATTTGAATTTCCCATCGGAATATACTTGGCATGTAAGCGACAAATATTGGCAGCGTCGACGATACCTAAATAAATTTTGCATAGGCCGATTAACATATGTGCATCCAGCTGCAGGAGATCTATTCTACGAGCGAATGTTACTATGCCATCAAAAAGGGTGCAGGTCATTTGCAGAGATACGAACGCTAAATGGAATAACATATCCCACAAATAAAGCATCATGCCAGGCACTCGGTCTTCTTGGTGGGGATGAAGAATGGATAGGGGCATTTCAAGAGGCAGCGCTGGTAAGCATCTTCAAAAGCCTTTGGTTACAGTCAAATACATATGTATCGTTCCTAATAATGGCATTTTGTTTATGCAGGCATACATATTGATAACGGCGACCCATATGCTATTGGCATTCCCAGTGCAAGATGTATGTAATTATTAACCATATACTAATTATTATCAACTTATCATATACATATGTATCAGTACTGAACATTCATAATGTGTATTTCATTCAGCTATAGAACACCGGCGGTTTCGAAAAAGGAAAAGCATAGATTCTACAGTCCGATATCAAACACGAAGAGTGAAGCAGCAACTTACTTCTGAAAAAGTTTCATATGTGTCTACACCTACAAGTAATCATCAGCATACGAATTTGCAAAATGCCACAAAGCGTACGTATATTCAATAGTACGTCTGTTGTTTTTTTTCCATATGCAAAATGATTATACTAATAATTAAATATTTTGTTCCACAATAGTTACTTTTCACGACAACTGTTGTAGAAAACAGCCGCCAATGGAAGAGAAGCCACAAAACTTTTTAACAGATGAGGGCCCAAGCCTTTGTCATAAACGTCAAACAAAAGGTAAACAACATAAGTAATATGGTTGTCTAATTTACATATCTACTATTAGCTGATTGCTAATGGTTCTGCTACTGTTTTTTCCATAGGCAAAACGATTACACTAATAATAATTGAATATATTGTCCCACAGAAATTACTGTTGACGACAACTGTCATAAATAACAGCAGCTAATGAAAGAGAACCAACATGACTTTTTAACAGATGAAGGCCTAAGTCTCTCTTCTAAACACCAAATGAAAGGCAAACAGCGTAAGTAATGTGATTATGTATTTTACCTGTATATTGTTAATGGTTTTTGGACTGTCTTTCCCACAAGCAAAATCGTTATACTAATAACTAAAGACTTTGGCCTACAGAAATTACTGTTGCCAACAACTGTTGTAAAAAACAGTGGTCAACGAAAGAGAAACAACAAAACTTCTTAACAAATGAAGGCTCAAGCCAGTGTCCTAAACATCAGACAAAAGGCAAAAATCGTAAGTAATGTGGTTGTGTAATTTACCTATCTATTGTTAGTTAATTGCTAACGGTTTTTGTCTTTTACTTTAGGTATTCGTAGGTGGCGTAAAATATATGCAGATCCTATTGGCACACACTATCTAAATGAAGATTCTATTTCAACTTCAAACAGTAAGAAGCCATCAGTTTCTACATCTAAAATACAGTTTTACAAAGAAATAATGCTATTGGTACACATTTAATTTCTAAATATAGGTATACCCCTTGAGTATACTCATTTGGGTCAATGTACATGTGTGTGCCGTTATTGCGGGGCTATGTTTTGGGAATGTGAAAAAGTTGTCTGCATCATATGGTAAACAAGTGCTGTTATGGAGGCCGAATAGTTTTGCGCCCACCTCTAGAATATCCACAATATATCAAGGAATTGTATAATGATGATGCACATTTTATGGACAATATACGAGCGTACAATCAAATGTTTAGTATGACATCACTTGGACCTAATATTGATAATTCAGTAAACACTAGCAAAGGGCCAGTGTGTTACGCCATGACTATCAACAAAAGTCAGGGCCAATCCTTAGAGCGAATAGGTATTTTCCTTCCTGAACCTGTCTTTGCCCATGGCCAATTATATGTAGCCTTATCAAGGGCAACTTCTCCAGAAGGCCTTAAAATACTTATTAAGCACCCAACAAATGAAATAGGGAACATGACAAAAAAAACATAGCATACAGAGATTTCCTAGCTGCAGTAACAATACCACAGGTTCTATTACATTTTGCCTTGCAATATATATATGTACGTATACATTAGCATATTCATATGTCAAATTCCCATTTATTTATAATAGTACCATATTTAACACAGTTGCAAGAAAATACCACCTTTGCCCTCTTTATTTTTATTTTATCTAAAGTCATCTAACATCTACATTGCAGCCAAATGACAGAAGCCAATAAGACACTTTCGCATCCAGCAGACAAAGGGAAACTACCGTTGGTTGAGGCAAATCCGATTAGCTTAGCACAACTAAGCCCAACAGATGTTAACAAAACAATTGAAGCACGGGTTTATCGAAAATGGATAGCGAAAAACGTCAAAACCCACGAAGCATCCAATTTCTGTGCAATACTACTAGACAAAGAGGTATCATTCATAAGTATATATGCTATATAATATAACATACTCTACAAAATCTTCATAAACATTTTTACTTTTTGTTATAAATAATTACAGGGGAATGCTATACAGGCTAATATGAATCTAAGTGATACAGATTACTTTGACCAACATCTACAACTTAACAATGCATACAGGATTTCGCGGTTTATGTGCATAAAAACAAAATTATGGGACAGAACACTTCCTAACTATACGACTTTACTTTTCGGAAAATACACATCCATTATCCCAATTTCAAATGCAGGTTTTCCCGAACATCACTTCAACTTTATAGCATACAATGAAGTTGACGAGCGCGCCAACGTTACTGGCGCACCATTAACAAGTATCAAATTCAATTACATAAATACAAAACTGTGTGCAATTTTTTTTAACCATATGCAAATTTATATGCAGATTACATTGGATGCATCTATCGAATAAGCAACCCTCTTATCAAAGGTGAAGCAACTAGAACCAGGCGTACTAGACGCATAATTGACATTCAGAATTTGGAGTAAGTTAACTTTAAATTCAACTATACTATGTTTTAAAAAATAGCTTACTTCAAAAAAGCATACAATATATACAGCGGCGTCAACCTGCCATTCTTAATATGGGGCGAGGCGGCAGAAATTTTTTATATGAATGAGTATGCGAAATTACAGAAGCGTGTTATTATTGCAGTGAGTTCCGCCTGGGCAAATAAAAGATATGGAGGTATATTACTACACAAACCATGTGTTTTAAATACATACATTTTACAAAAACTAAACGTGTACTTCCTGCAGCACTTCAACTAAGTGCAACTTCTGCGACACATTACTATCTAAATCCTACCATCCCAGAAACTAACTATATCCTGAGCATGTAAGTAATTACAAATAAAAGTAGGCACACATCTTTATTAATAAAAAACACTATCTAACAAAAGCTTTTACACAATACAGATACGCAGATTTTATTAATCCTACTCCAGCGTTGGAAATTCAAAGAGAACCGTGCAGCAGCGAAACAGACGAACAAATGAGAAACCGTCATACAATTGAATCACTTCTAAGTGTCAACCCTCAGCATTACCAGGTACAACAACTTTAAACCCTCTTTCTACTGTTTAATATAAGTAAACCACATACATGCGCGCAATATCGAAATTGAGAAACAAAACTCCCTACAGCAAATAAACTTTACAACTGAAGCAACACTCCTTGAAGTCATAGCCCCCAATGGATGGTATTACAGAAAGTGCAGTGCATGCAACATAAAAGTATCCGAGAATTCTGACATTTCACAATGCCCAAACCACGGCCCACAGCCTATACCAAACTACGGGTAAGAACTTAACTATTATAAAATCAAAAATATCAATAGGCATCCTAAAACACTATCTGCTAAAAATTACTGACCCTTATCATAAAACATACGTAAAAATAACCTTCCAATAACAAACAAGTATTGCTTCAAGGCTGTAATTGACGATGGAACCGCTACAGGAACACTCACTTGCTTCAGCCCAGAGGCACATACGTTTGTCCCTGACTGCAACATGCTGCTTACCTCTGCCGAAGATAAAGATACACACCATGTACCTATTGCACTGAAACAAGCAGAAGGTCAAACATACATTTTCCAGTATCACTTTGGTAAAAAGGCTAGACTAGGCTATCCAAACTTTACTTTAAGTGCTGTTTTATAAAACACTGCACCACCGTTGCTTGCCTTACCATCAACACAGACACCAGCTTCTCCTACTGCAGAAGTCCTAGAACTACCATCCAGTAGCAAAAAGGATACACCAGATACCGAAGAACCATCTGCATCTACTAAAGACATCGCGAAAGAGGAAACACATAACTTTGAAGCCAAAAAAGAACCAGTGAAACGTGCACTCTTCCAAGAGATCAATACCGAAGCAAAAAAACCAAGGCAAGATAAATGAGCATTAGACCACTGTCTTTTGCTAAATCCAAAGCTTTTGTCACAACTGCCTAATGTATGTACCTAATAACATGTAGTATTTTGCCAAGTACAAAATGCAGGGGCCATAACAAACAGACGACAGCACCACTGTCTTACGCTCAATCTAACGCTTCTGTAACAACTGTCTAATGTATGTATCTAATGACATGAAGTATTTTGCCATGTACATAGTTTACTACTAAAGTGCATAGCGCACTAATTTTGTTAACGCCCCTGTCTCGCACAATTTCCAATTCAATATGCATAAAAAAACGCAAGGGCCATAACAAACAGACAACAGCATAAGCAACAACCAATATTGTTACCAGGCAAAAGGCCAAAGCTGCTAACTACATCCATAAATTTTTTTTTAAAAAAAGCCCCCGCAGCAACGCGCGGGTAACTATGCTTGTTCATATAATAACCCATTTACAGCTAACTTGGCACTAACCTTATAAGATGTACTTATTTAGAAACAAGATATTAAAACTGCAATATTCATCCCTTGGATCCATCATTATATAGCTTTTCGCTAAGCAATAATGATTTCCCAAATTCCCAATCCACATAAATTTTACTTTCCTATGAACTTTTTTCACCCCTCCAGTTTCTAGCATTGTTTGATTGTTTCTATAGTGTCATTATTAATTTCCTTTATGTTGATCATTGATGTACATCTTTACTTCTGTTGCACGCTTCTTTTTTCACAAGTAGAGTATTTTAATAGAAAAGTTACTCTGTATATATACACATACAAAAGGATATAATTATTACTAACAGATATGATAATGAATAGCAAATTCTTTCACTCAATGGTAAATAAGAAATGTAGACGACAAAATCTAAATGGGCTAAAAATTAACGGTTTTTGGGTGGAGGATCCTTCCTCAATTTTTTCGGCAGCTCACAATTATTTTGCAAACAGATTTCGTGAGAGTCACCCTAATAGACCAAAATTTTGTAGTCAACTTTTTAGACGCTTGGATTCTAAAGATAGTATAGCAATGTCAGATATACAGGATTATGTGCAAGATACACTCAAAGCGATCACTCTGTCTCTATCACGTATCCTACGACATCAGCCTCTCGCTCTCAGCCGTAGGATTGTGTATAGATATAGTGCACACACTGGCGCGACATAGCAGTAAGAACTTGTGAAATATGCTCTCGCATGTGTGTTGTATAGAATATGAGTGATATCTTCACAGTAATTTGAGAGGGAATGCATGCGTACCTCATACTCTTACCCCAAAAGAAGTACGCTCCCTGCTCTATATATACACATACGGGCCACTGCAATATCCCGTCTTGGTCGACGTTACATGATAGCCTTTCTTGTGTGATTCTACTATATAATCTCGCAACAGATCTATGCTTATATATATATAGAGATAAAGGAGATACACATATATTATCTGTGTGTGACGCGACATGTCGTGTAGCACTATTCGCCGTCTCTCTCTCTCCTTTCTCGTATATGTTGTATCTAGTTAGATACCTATATATAGTTATAGAATGCTAGTCCGCTCTACTATTATAAAAGAAGATGATCAATTATAACACCAACACAATCTGGTGTTCTGAACTGTATTCAAAAAACCAATAAAATATTATAGTTAAAAATAAGTTATATAAAGTTAAGCGATACTTGATATTTTAGAGTTTTCAAAAACTTTATCGAACAGCGTTATCTTTGATATCTTCTCAGATCTCACTGTGATAATTGTACTGTGTCTCGAACGCATCACACTCTCTGCCGCTGTTAATTAAATAAGTTCATACATATCCTAATCTATTAATATTTATTGTGCCTGCTCATCCTCCTTTAAATCATTTCGCTTCTCGATATGTTGTCACAAACACCCTATATAACCATCAATCAAGTCAAAACAATAAGTTACTCGACATATGACACAATATATATGACTATCCATAGATTCTCCTCTAGAGAGACTCACTATCGTCCTACATAGATCAAGAGCATATATCTCTCGTGTAGACTGTAGCTCAATTCTGTCTACTATATGTTCTCTGTGTGTGCTATCCTAGACATATCAAGTCTGAATACTCTACATAGAGTGATTGCACTGATGTAATTCTGTTTTCATAGTATACATTTAGACACACATTAGAACTGAATTCATATGACTTAGATCCACCATACTCTGTCAGCTCTATGTATTATTTCTAGCTATCTCAATATATAGAACAATCGTAATAGTAACTTAAAGTTCACAGTATATATAGGACCTATACTATCTCACTTCTCTGCTAAACGTTTACATAAACTAAAGTAGTGTCTCCAGAGTCTCATCATATATAAAACAAACCTGTGTACCCACTTACAAAATGAGACTTCAGCTGTACTCTATACTAGATAGTTAAAGTGTGATAAGTAATGAGCTCACACGGTCTGCTACGCACATTCTATGACACACCTGTGATGAAAAAAGCTTATACGTATCTTCCTGTATCGTTGAATCTCCCTCCAATATAACTCATGTCAAATGATCGCACATCTGTTTGTGTCGGTTCGATACATGTCTCTTTATTGTAAAATAGTAGCAGTATTGTGTTGCTCAATATTTTTTCTTCAGTATAATGAGAGTTCTTCTCTAAAAGAAGTGGACCGAACAAAGGCCTCTGTTGTGACCATCTGTATTAGAGAATTGATATTGTGTTCTCACGCACGATTGACATAACATAGGCTCCCGCGAGATATATGTATCTGACATTATACGTAGATAATCGTGCGATGTATATATCAAGTGTCTCCATCTCATTTAATTTATAAGAAGTAGTCCCTTATGTGCACTCGTGTCTTTGTATTTATCTTCTAACTACTGCATAATGTGTGTGACACTTTTTGTGTTACTTCTCTAATCCTCTAGGAATATTTATCGACATTTATCGCTATGTAACTCTCACATCTACCCTATCTGTACTCTTGAACTGTACTATATCACATGATAATGTCTGTTAGATATGTGTCTATGATAATGTGTGTTAATTGTGTGTATACGTAGATGTAGGCATATTGAAGGTCAATACTGTCGACAAGTTTACCAGGTAATATGATAAGCACGTAAAAAAGGATGTATAATTCTTCTCAACCTAATTGCAATGTGATAGATATTGAAGTTTGTGTGTTTCTGGTTCGCACCTACATGTGTTGCTGATATATGAGCATTTCTATGTGTTCACAAGAGACCACATTCCTGAGTGAGTGGAATTGTCAGATGAGTATACTACGACACCTATCTCTAGCATATTACAGTGTACCCCGATCATGTGGCACTCCTCACAGCCATAGTAGATAGCGCCGATGTAAGTGCGTTCAAATACCTCTTGTGTTTTTTCTACGAAATGAGTTGAGAAGTGAGATGAAGAGTAAATCGCGTGTGTGTGTTCTATGTGTGTCTCATGTGTCTTATTTTAAATTCGCGTGTCAGGTGTAAGTTTATCACTGTAGTGTTCTGCTTTTGTATTGGTATCTGCGCAAGAGATAACTTCCAGAAATAATAGTCTACATATCCTCTACTGCGCTATCTCTAGTAGCTCGTAATCTGCACTAATAATATCTCGTTCTCATCTAGTTTGACTTGAAGTAGAAGCTAAGGGTGATGAAGAATCTGATTCAGAAACGATGAAGGTATGTTTTTATATCAATGTATTATTGTTAATGAGTATGGCTGTAATAGTAGCCTAGATGGTTATCTTGAAGATACAAATAAGAGATGTAACCTAACATGGGTACATCAGCTTAGGATTTGGCATCAGGTCATATGTTATAACAGTTTACATGTTAGTTTCTTCTTAATATTAACCACATTACAATCATAATAACTTTTATTTAATATATTTTAATAAGATATATATCTTAATATTATTTTTGGTGAATTAATTTTTCACTTGTGGTTTAGATATCTGCACCACTTATGCGAGTCACCATATTTGATACAAATTTGGTTTTTTTGAGACAATGTTTATTGGATACGTACCAATTGGACTCCACAATCGGAATAATTAGGCTAAACACACACCCACCCCCACCAACTCTTATCAAACAAATTCCAAAAGCGAAAACCCGCGTCGGGTGGGTTACGTAGCTAGTTATGTATGTCAAATATATATACATATATATATATATTATTTATTTTTATATATATATATATATATATATATATATATATATATATATATATATATGTATATGTATGTATTTAGAATAAAAACTGTCATTCTAATAAATTTATCAAATGCACACACATTAGAACTTATAGAGTACACTTTTTTAAAACATTTATACATATAATCTCAAAAACAAAACAAGCATGTGTGTCTGTCATGTACGTATCAGGTATGTGACCTCTCCATAAGTAGTCACATTTACTCCTATGCCCGATACTGCTCATATTGTGCTCTCATATTCGTCTTGTGAGTCTTACACTACAATAGTTTACGAAAGGTTGAGTCATACTCGACTGTCAATGTAATTGTACGTGAATTCACTCCAGTTACACAAGCTTCTTAGATGACATCGTTACATTAGCAGTTTGTGACTCGCAGTCTGTTGTTAGAGTGTTTGCGGTAACTCTACACATTCGATATTTGTGGAGTGTTGTCACATCTTTTACAGTCCCTCATGTACAAACAATAACATGCATTAGTGTGTCTTCGATCATCTATGCCTTCAAGTTCCATTTCTATGGCAATGTCCATGTCATCGTCCTTTTTTTACAAAGTTTTAGAGTTTACTCCACTTACAAATCATAAATCATAAAGTTCATATATAATTAGATTATGCAGCCGTCTTTAAGTACGTAAAACATTGATTTTTAGCATTTTCATTATACATCACTTGTATGTTGTGTTAGTTTACTCAGAAACACATGGTGTGTTATGTTATTGATAAACAAAAGAAAATCACACGCATACACAATCCTATTATTACTACTTCTATGTTTGTGCAGCCAAGCCCACATTTGGTAAAAAATGTTTTATTTATATCCTTGTTATGTAATAACTTATTTACTATTATGGATTATTAAAATTGTGATAGTGTAAGGTTAAGTATTTAGGTTATTTTATCATAAACACCTTTTAAACATCTTTTTCTTGATGTTTAGGTTAGATATCATATTCACAACTCATAACGATATCGACATACGACTATTCTCAAATGATATGATTTTGGGACTTAAATCTCCTAACAATCCATTTTGTAAGATATTTCATCCCTGAGATGAAAATGGGAAACTAAAGATGTGTCTCGTCTGCCGCTCCTGAGTAAGTGTTATCTCATGTGCCAAGTCCTTCAAATTTCGGATGAGCTTTATGCATATTTTGAATCTAACTTTTCATTTCTATTCTATAGTCAACTGCCGAACATATCTTTATTGCAATGAATTACATGTGAGAGTCAAGTACAATGCTTCAGAAAGGTTTCTTCTAGAAGATGTTGTCATCATTGTCGATATTCCAACTCTTAGTGAGGTTTGAGCTAGTGCATGGCGATTGGCGGTAAAGTTATATTTTTTTCATAGATATTATATATTTTTGATTTTGTTGTTTTTAAAATTATATAATATCTATGAAAAAATAGAACTTTACCTCCAATCTCCATGCACTAGCTCAACATTCAGTGCCTCGCTAAGAGTTGGAAGATGGACAGTGATGACAACATTTTCTAGAAGAAACCTTTCTAAAGCACTGTACTCGACTCTCACATGTAATTCATTGTAATAAAGAGATGTTCGACACTTGACTGTAGAATAGAAAGGAAAAGTTACATTCAAAATATGCATAAAACTCATCCGAAATTTGAAGGACTTTGCACATGGGATAACACTTACTCCGGAGTGGCAGACGAGATACATCTTTAGTTTCTAGTTTCCATCTTAGGAGAAGAAATTTCTTCGAAAATGGATTGTTAGGAGATTTAAGTCCCAGAATTATATCATTGGAGAATAGCCCTATGTCGATATCGTTATGAGTTGTGAATATGATATATGGAGTTTCACTCTCAACCTGAACATAGAGAAGAGGATGCTTAAAAGGTGTTTATGATAATATATCCTAAAAAATTAAGCTTACACTACCACAATTTTAATAATCCGTAACAGTAAATAAGTTATTACATAACAGGGATATGAATAAAACATTTTTCACCAAGTGTGGGCTTGGCTGCACAAACATAGAAGTAGTATTAAGAGGATTGTGTATGCGTGTGATTTTGTTTTGTTGATAGAAGTTGCTGATTTTGAGAGTTTGATAGTGTCATTGCGTTTGTCCCAAACCTGCTTGAAACCTTTGAAAATCTCATGCCTATTAAAACTGTTAATTTGCTTATTGCATTTGATGCACGAGACTTTCAAAGGTTTTTGGGACAATATGAAACCAAGAGTCACATTATGGTGTCATATCAGAACATATAAACGCAAGCGGAAGACTTTATTAAATAAAAATACGAAGTCATGAAACAAAATAACTTCCAAAAGTATTAAATTCCAACAAATTCTAAATTAAAAGAGATCTTCAAATGAAATAAGTCTTAAACATAAATCCAAACATGGAAATTTATCAAAGATCGGTCCTCTAAAAACTTCCTACTCTCAACACTCAAATCCCAGCTTCTCGCTTATTACCAGCAGTAGGAAAAGAAAATGCGGCTCAGCTAACATTCAGTGAACAGATATAATAATAATAAGGTAATAAGACAAAAGAAAGAATGAGACGAATCACGAGAACATACTAAACACATATCATACAAAATACGAATCAAATGAATAAGAATCAAGGACAACAAAGGAATGCCCACGAGCTAAGATAAATGTCTATACATGATAAATGAATAAACCCTAAACTGATATAATCATATAGTCACATAATAAAATGTACACAGACAAGCAACTCCTGATGTACCAAATCTAATATGGGGTGTATAGCACACATACAACCATTCACATGAACAAAACAAAGTACCTAGGATACATCCATACGCTCCCTACAAAACAAAGTCATATCCACATACACAAGTACAATGACGAGTATACATACATATCTAAGCTAATAATAATCAAATGCCATCATTCAAAAGGGAACGTCATGGACCAATGACACCGTCACATAGAGTGTCATGCCATTGGTGCATCAATGACATGGTCATGGTACCTCCATGACTACTTCAAATAGCTCGGGCAAAGATTTATGCAAACTCAACAAGTTACCAATAATTGAATCAAGATAACGGATCTAATATCATATTCAAACAATGATGAAAGGAATCACGAATTTGAATATGAAATCAAATAGAATATCAACGAATATCAATGAGTCATGAGTACGGATAGCAAATCAAACAGAATATCAAACGAATCAAAGTAGTTAAAACAAATAAGAATCAAGTCGTGATGTGTCCTTACTAAAAGGACGGAATATCAGTACCTTAACAAACACGCAACAGAGAGAAAGAACACAAAAGCAAGAGATCGCCCTCTCTTCACCAAATCTATAAGAATTCATGATTACATGTAATTATCTATCTTATTTTATAAGCTCATTGATTGATCTTACCATATATAGACCTTAAGCGACCTAATTATGGTTTTCTAAATTTTCAAAATCTTCCAACTTTTTAAGGGTTAGTTTTTCGATTTTATAGACCCATTAAATGAGCTCCAAAAAGTGTACCAAAAAATCAAAGAGGTTCCCATATGTGTCTAGTATGTCTATGAATTTTAGTGGATTTTATTACCATGTTTAAATACCCTTCCAACCCTTGCTACCAAAACTGACCCCGAAAGTGACCTGTCAGAACCTTCGAAAAGTTTACGCGTAAACACCCTACTTAGACAACTCAGAAAAATCTCAAACAAATCAGGGATGTAGCTAATATCATGTAGATTTACCAGCTAGAAAAATAAAAGCTAACTCCTTACGGTTTGAGAAATAAAAATCAAATACTACTACTGAATTTTTCGGACAAAATTTCCAGATTCGACACTTAATCTTATAAAATCTAAAAATCGACCTTCCCGACCTCCAATTGACATGAGCCTGACTTTTCCAAAAACTAGACTCTTTAAATTTTACTTTAGGCTCAAGAATCATGTCAAAACTCATTTTTATCACCAAGTTACACCCCGATGAACACGACCCAAAATTCTGGATAGAAACACTAAGACCTATAAACCCTAATTCTTACCAATCCTTTTCATCAAAACATGTCCTAGGGTTTCTAATCTTGTAGTTTTCATTAAAACATCATTAATGATTATCTAGGGTTTCATAACATGTTTTTATGCCACATTAATTAGATTAAACCCTATACAAATTAGCAAGATCATTAACACATGTTTTCCTTTTTATGATTTTATGTAAAAACTTATGTGAATCATAGAGACACAAAGAATGAATTCAAAAGAGACTTGGAATACCTATGGAATCAAGATTGGAGAAAATCATAAGAAAAAGAACACCAAAGAATCAAGAATCAACAATCACACAAATCTTAAATAACTCTATTTGAATCACCAACTTCTTCTTCTTGCAATTTCTATGGATGAACACAAGGTTTTAAAGTAAATTTTTGAGAGAGAATGATGAGGGAGAGGGCAGAGATCGGCTGAATATATTCGAGAGAAGAGGGGGACAAGAATTTCCTATTCTTTTAGAAGATTTCAAAAGATTTGCCTTAATCCTATTACACTTAATACTTAAAATAGGTTTTGCAAAAAAGAAACAAAATTTTTGGGTTTTACAGAACAAGTCAAAATGTTATGATTTTTATGGTTAATTCATGTTATAAATAGTTCCTTGTGTTTCCTAGTTGCTATATGATCATGTTTTGATGGACATTGATGCGTGAAATTGTGTAAAATGTTAGTGTAACTTTTCACTAGGCAAACTATACATAGTCTAGTCAGGCGAACTATACGTTCATAGCTAGGCGAACTATACGACCTTCTTTAGGCGAATTATACGCCCAATCCTAGGCGAACTATACGTAGTGAACTTAGGCAAACTATACAGTTTTTCTTAGGAAAACTATACATGTTGGTCTAGGCGAACAATACGTTGTTCGTTAGGCGTATTATACACTTGGTATTAGGCGAATTATACACATGTATTAGGCAAATTATACATGTTTTTCACTAGGAGAACTAATCTTGTAATCTTAGTAATCTAATACTGTAATCTATTCTAAGTATGAGTTACTCTTAAATTGTCACATAGTGATTGATTTAGGACTAGTTTTCCTTAGAAATCTTTTGTGATTGCCTTTATTTCTATAGATTGCATATAGTTAGGATGTTATAAGATTATGTGTATCTCCCTGATTCATGTTATTTGTCATGTGTGTCAATTCTTCGATTAGTATTTGTATGCCTAATTCCTAGTAAGAATCAGTCTTGCATCTATAATCATTCTTCGTGATCTAGATTGTCCTTTAGTGAAATATCTATTTGTTTATATATGAAGTGGCAGTGACAAATCTTAGCAGAATCATGTCTTCCATTACAACTCAACAAGCCAAACTTAACCTTGAACTTGTCCCTAAGGAGAAAAGGTTAAAGATTAGAAAATGTAACGGGAGAATCAATCCTGGAAAGACTTAGAGAGAACCCACATTTCAATTTGTCCTGGATGCTCTTGCTCTCACTCCATGCTAATCTGCATTTCTTACCACTGCAGATGTTCTAGAGGTTTACGTGCACCAATTCTAGGATTCTATCTACAAGCATGACACTTCTTACAGGTTCAGAATGGACAAAAAGAAGAAATTCTACTAAAATTTGGAAACTTTCAGAGATATCTTTCAGATCTGCCCTAGAGTTCATCTTCAAGACTTTGATGAACTTCCCACTGATGACGTTATTATGTCTTTCTTCAAAGAACTTGGTCATACTGGGGAAATCAAGTCAATCACCGTTGTTGTTGTGGATCAGATGCATCAACCTTGGAGAACTTTTGACACTATCATCAACAGAAGTCTATTTGGAAAGACAACCGGTCTTGACAAGCTTCGTCTTTCTAGGGCACAAATCCTTTGGGGAATGTACTATAAGAAGAATGTAGACTATGTTGAACTACTTTGGGAAGATTTCACTTACCAGATTAACAACAGAGGTCACAAAAAGCAAGAGAAGATGTACTACCCTCGATTCACCAAAGTTATCATTCAGTACTTCCTTACCAAAGACAATATAGTCTCTAGGAGAAACAAGATATGCATACATACCTCCAGGGATGACTATCTAATAAACACGTTGATATTCGTCTTCACAAATGAAGAATCTCAAATTTATGGAGCTCAACTTCCTGAATCTATGACAAGTCATAAGATGAGGGAAACCAAAGCTTACAAGACTTACCTTGGCTATTCTATAGGAGTTACACCTCCTAAAAAGACAAGACAGTTCAAGAAGCCTGCTTTTCCTAAACTCGCGACTGTCCCAGCCTCACCTAAAGAACCCACAAAGAAGTCAAAGAGAGTTAAGAGACCTGCCAAGAAGTCTACTAATGCGCCAACAACATGTGTTGTCATTAGAGATACTCATGGTGTGTCTATATCGAAGAAGAATACGCTAGTTAAGGCTGATAGAGGAAAATGTATTGAGTTACTTTAGGATGCATCACTACTTAAAGAAGCTCAGATAAAGAAAACTCTTAAGAAAAGCAAGCAAGAAACTTGATAAGTGCTTAATTACACATATCTTTTACCTCTAAAAACGAGCTTAAATGACCAAAAACAGAC
>BQNB010114836.1:0-17553 GCA_026074375.1 Tanacetum coccineum
TATAACCAAGGATAACAGGTGACGTATAATTGTATATAGATGCCTTTGTTAGAAAGGAAATATAAGCAAAATTGTACTCGATATCAGCCGGTCATTAGGAGTGCTCACTTTCCCAGATTCAAATTCCCAAAAACTGAACCGGGTTGTCAAGCCCATAGCGCTATTAATTGTATGAGCGGCTACCCATCATAGGTAGTTGACGGCTCACGATTGGGGTCTTATGACGAAAGCTACTCAAGCAACAACATATATCCACATACGGGTCCAAGCATACAAGAAGAAAACTACTTGTGTTCGTTTTATAAAAACTAGCATGCATCTCCCTCGCAGGGTTTAAGAAAAATACTTGAAAAGCGAGGCTATGAACTCACCTTAGGAACAATTAGATCAGAAGTATTATAAGTCTTGAATGAGCGGGAAGTACTCCTAATCACCTCCTAAAAATACGTGACACGATTTAATACGTAGAAAATAACAATACGTAAAAATTAAACATGTGTCCATAAGTTGTGTTTCCGAGATAAGCATGGCATTCCACTAGGACTTTCCCAAGTCCTTTTTAATCCCAAATTTACTTGTGACCTGGTCTTATAGGAAAATGAACATCTACCAAGTTTCGGCTTTTAATTTTTATTTTATCACGGTGTACGATACGTTTTTACATATTTGACTAGACGTAAAAACTAGGTTTCTGAATTTAACTTAACTTCATGGAGTCATATCTCCTAGCTCACAAATGTTCTATATATGAGGCTTTCACCCCTGGAAAGCTATTTGAGTCTAGTTTCCAGATATGCAAGTCTCATAATTTACAAAGTTTCGTAACTATGTGAAAAGACTATTTTACCCCTGGTTGTCCAAAACAGAAAGTTAGTAAAAATTTTACCCTTTACTAAAATGGCTATAAATCCCAAACCATGATAGCAATAAAGGTGAGGTCAAAGGATAGGGTTTCCTTATGATGTCTACTACTGACCCAATCAAAAATATCTATTATTTTATGGTAAAATTTTAGAGTTTAACTCGTATTCTAAACACATGTCCAGATTTGACATATTTCCTTGTTTTGGCCATAACTCACTCATCCTAAGGAGTTGGTTGAGTATCCAACTATCTCATAGAGCTGAGACATATATCTAACTACCTATGAAATTTAATCACAGACCCCAAGCTAAATTTTTAGAGCTATGATACGTTTTAGCTACTGTTTTCAAAACAGTCCCAATATTTCAACTTAAAACCTTTGTAAACTTTATGTTAATTCATCTAAGACCTAACCCAATGCCATAATTAAATGAAAACACCCTCAAGAACAACACCACATATATATTTACAGAACTTAAACATCCATTTTCATGGATTAGAATTAAAGAAAACAAGAAATAAAAAGGGTAGAACAATTAAAAGAAAGATTAGGGCTTACAAAAAGAGAGATTTAGGCTAGTGAATCAACCAAGAACACCCTTTCTGTTTGCTGAATTCGGAACCAAGGAAACACAAGAATTACAAGCCTTATAAAACCTCCTAAATTAACGACCAAGAATCTCCCCAAGAAAACCCCAATCAAAAGCTCCAAGAAAACTCAAGAAAACAAGCCCTAAACACCTTCAAATCTTCAAGAACTTGCACCAAACTTTGCAAGAGACTTTGGGATGGTGTTATGATGAATAAAAGGAGATGAAAAATTTTGTGTGATGGTGGTGGTGGGGGGGGGGAAAATGGTGGGTTATTTCGGCAGCAATAGAAAGAAGAAGAGAGAAATTTTTGAAAGCCTTGTGAAAGTGAAAGTTTTTTGCAATGTATGGAAAATGGAGAGTGATAATTGTGTTTATAGAAAAGAGAAATATGTTGAGTGTGGGTTAGAGTAAACCGGCCATAGGCCTTGGTTTGTGGAAAATTATATATATATATATATTTTTATTTTAGTTTATAAGTTTAGTGAAAGTATTGTGTAAGGTAATTTAAGAAAAGGTAAAGTTTAAAGGTAAAAACGCGAGTTTTAGCAAGAATTCACGTAAACACAAACAACAACGAAAAATGTAAATGTTAAAATAATAATCATTATGCTTAATGTAGATTTCGCCGATCTTGAACCGTCCGCGGTAACTTACAATCGTAAACCCTATTTTCCATCGGTTTGTGTCTGAGTTCATAGTCAACATAAAAATGAAAATTATATTTAATACTCGAGAATAAAATAACGACCTGAAATGACGGATAGTCACACTTCATTTTGCATGGAGTTCATGTTGTTTAAAAAAAAAAAAAAAAAGAAGATATGCAGACGCTGATCAAGTAGGTATATGCAAATTCTTTACAAGCTTGACATCATTGACAAACTAACTCCAATTCAGATGGCGACAAATTAAAACTTGGTGTTTAACATGAAATTGCTCTAGTTTCCCTTTTTGAGATGTTCATTTCATTAATTAACTATAAATCTTAAGGAATAGGATGAAGTGATTCCCTCTTTATGTGAGAAACTTTTCAAATGCACATCAGTTTTACACTCCCTTTTCTGCTTTGTCAATGAAGTACCTTGCATTAGAAGTTAAACTCTCTCCCATAGATCCTTGGCAACTCTATGATGATTAACAAGTGAATAAATTTCAGTTGGTAGACCTTGAATAGTGATATTAGTTGCCTTCATATCACAATCAGCTTGCATTCTCTGTTGCAGACAATTTAACATATTTCTTTGTTATGGTCCACCCCATTTTTCTTAATCCGTAGGCCAAATGATAGACCATGTTGTATGTGCGAATCGTCGTAGGACTTCACACGCAAGTTATTACAACTCTAGGCAGTTGCACCTAAATCATTGTAGTGTAGTATAGCAAGACTCGAGGTGTTGTATCGTTCAAATCGATGAATAGGTTGGAGGTCTGATCACGGTCGTAACAGAATTCTAAAGGGTTAGGAATATTTTTTTATATTTTTATATTTTATAGAAAGCAAGTAAATCATATAATTGGAAAGAGGTTTGGTTTTAGCTATTTAAACTAAATTTATTCTACGCTAATGGTGATAACAATAAGATAAAAGATTGTGTTTATTTAATCATGTATTACTCCTTAGATTGATTCTCCTAGTGTTGTTGCCTTGTCACACTTGTGAAACCTGTGTAAACTATTCCAAAGCATAACGAATTACACGAACCCACGTCTACTAGTATGCCGACTAGAGAACTCACATGTAAATAGTATAGACTATACACACCCAACGAGAGTTTTACAAAGTGCATTTGAAATATATTAAAACTAGATCAACCATAATTAGGGGCAAGGTAGTATGAAGACTGTTACCCGATGGTATCCTTTCTACACCAATCACATTTCCCTAGACATATCAACAGTGATGGTAGACAAAGCTGAATTTCTAAGACCCTTACGTGGCCAAATCCATCATAAGTAAGCAACACCACTAAGATCTACATTCTAGGTTTCATACAATCATAAATAAACACAATAGGAGGTTTAGCCAAGCATGTTAAAGATAAAGCAAGAACAATCACTTAAACAACACATAGACATATTGAATGATTAAGTAAACCTTACTTGATTAAAACATGAATTGGAAGAAGTACAATATCATTTTTAGGCCCTAAAATAGTCTCCTACAGCTGCTAAACGAACTAGGGTCGTACCCGATGACATCAAATAACCGTCTATTTATACACATTTTATCCTACGATATTAACCCATTTTTGATAGGTTATTAAATAGAAATTATACTTATCTTTATATTTGAGATTTTTAGTAATTATGGAGTAATTTGTGAAAGATAGCAAAAAGTGCGCATTCTGGAGCTTAAATGAAGATATTTTAAAGATTACTGTTCTAAGACACAATACGTACCGTTTCATCAAGAAATACTACGAATCCGGCCTACGTTTTCACCAAGACTACAAAAGGAATGAAGTTCAATACACCGTATCCAGAGAGAATCAATATGTCGTATTTAAGATATGGATATAATATAATATTCTGGAAGATATCAAACGTGGTCCCTACCCAAGAAATCCCCAATACGCCATATCCAATCCCTTGGATACGCCGTATTCAACCGACTTCCACACCTTATAAATAAAAAACTCAAAAACAAGTTTTAAGTGTGCTAAATCATATTCTCGATACCTAAACCAAAAAAGTCGATTTTCAGAGGAAAAAAAAAGTAGAAGAGGTCGAGCAACGTATTCAATTCCATAGGAGACATCGTGTAATTCCAAATACTTTTGTAATCGTTTAGTTTTTAGTATCATTCGTTAAACTCGATATTTACATTGTCTAAATTATTACTCCTGTATTTATTATGACGTTCGAAGGCAAACAACCTTTGGATATTAGACACTAATCGAGTCTAAAGCCAAGAGATCAATAAAAATCTCGTTAGGTGTCACACCCCCAAAATATCAGAGTATAATGGCAACCGAGGGAGCATGACTTCATGAATATCATGCTTCTAAGAAATTGCAGAACGACCTCTATATGAGACGTTTTATGATAACGGATCACTTGAATTAGGAAATGATAAATTGTTTAACATTCAGCGGAAGCATAAAAATAGACAATACAACATTGTTTTAAATAGGACAAGTGATCGATAACGAGAAAATGACAGCAATGCATGAGACTTCATATAGCATCTTCATTCTTAATACTTGAGAAAACATTGCTAAAGTGTCAACATAAAGTTGGTGAGTTCATAGGTTTGTTTAAGCAGAAAATGTAGTGTTTATGAATCACAAGATTTCACTCGCATGTGACAATATAACATATACAAAGTCATATAAATTGCATTACTATTGTCTAAGCTCATGACACCGAAGCGTTAACATATACCAACAATAAATGAATGCCCTTGCAGGTGTCTAACCCGGGACACCCGTAATCTGACTCAAATGAAACTGTGTTTGCTTGACTAATGTCAGTCCAAGACAAACAGGGATTGTCAATCCCGATAGATCTATCCATAACATTCGCGCTCACAAAGATTGACGGTTCATGATAAATCGGGCAAATAGCAACTTGGGTTAAATCGGGACTTAGACCAATCAGTAATGAGTAATTGTACTTGTATTCACACGTTTAAAATAAGCAATGTTCTCACCCCAAAAGATGATTTAAAACAGTAGAGTAGGGGCTATGAAAACTCACCTTGTCGGTTAATCGATGGAGATTGGAAATGGATTAAGGCACGTCAATTAGTAGCTTGGTCAAACACCTAAGAAATTATGACAATTTCTGAGTTTACATACTAATACTTAATGTATGCAGTAACTTATGCAAATGGTCAAAAGGCATGGTCGTTATGTGGTGACGTTTTATGTTTCTCATATCGTTGATTAGACCGTTGACTCTAGGGATGATACACGACTACGCGCCTATAAGTGTTTATACCTAATTTAATGTAAATATGGGTTTAAGATCACATGGTCATATTTGTTAATACCATTTAGATTTTAATAATATAACTATTATTTTAATGACTAACGAATTACATAAATATGTTTATCTCGTTCATTTATATACTCTAGTCATCACTTAAGTCTCGTATAATTATCCATTTTATATGTCGTAGTTCAAGTGAAATCGTCTAAATAATCTTTGTAAAAAAAAATTATTTACTGGTATTTAACATTCTTACGTTTCAACGTTTATAATTAAAATCATATTTTAAACTTACATAATTTAAACTCAAGTAAGTTTCGAAATATTTTTTTAGTGTTAACTAAAATTTATGAGCCGGGATAAACTTGTTTACTTGTTTAAATACTTGTCCTATTGTTAAAATCCTAAGTCATAAAAATATCGTTTCAAATTTTTACATTCGTTGAAATAGCTATACTTGATAACGAGTTGCTAAACCATTTGGGGCTCGAACCGAGAGTTCGATAACTACGCATGTAATATATCTCTACGTTAACTTTTTATAAATGAATGTAGTGTGAACTTTCCTATGTCAACTTGTAAACATGTACCCTTTTAATTTTCACCAACTCCTCACCTGTATGTATACAATAATTCACGTCCTACCATTTTCTTTGCTTTCTTTTTGGCTACACCCTGACGCATGTTTTCGGTTCCTATTCTTCCACAGCAAGACCCATATATATATATATATATATATATATATATATATATATATATATATATATATATATATTATTAAATCATATATATATATATATATATATATATATATATATATATATATATATATATATATATTAGTTTTCTACCTATTTTGCATGTTTATAACTTATTCAGTCAACAACAAGGCTCCATTTTAGACACAAGGACGCTTGGTGCATCCGAACAGGCCCAACAGCAGCTGCTGTGGCCGTGTTTCTTTTTCGTGGCGCATGCATGTAATTGAATGGGTTTCGAGGTGCTAAGGGATGTTGTGTATTACGTGGTCTTATTACAACCCAACAAGCACGCCCTTGCTCGGCCCCTTTAGGGCTGCGACATCCTGATAAGTGAGCCATGAGCTCACTGTGGTATATCGCATGCTAGGCGGCTAGCCCCGGTTTTTATCATGGCCAAACGCTAGGATGATAATGTTGGTGACGTTCCACCAATCGCCAACCACAGCGGGGTTTGGGTATGACCCAACAAGTACACCCTCCTTGTGCCCGATGGTGGTAGCGACGTCCCAACAGTGAGCCCATGGCTCACGGTGGCTCGCCGTTCGTTCATAATTCAGTCCAAGGTGACGGATCAAAGTCACCACGCAATTTTTTTTTTGTAAAATCTTTCGTAAAACTCTTGTATCCATACGCCCCCATGGTGAGCCAACGTTTCAATTTTTAAGTTTTTGTTACTTATTTTTATATGACGTGTTGTTTATTAGAGTTACCAGAATTCGTTTATTTTGTGTACGGCACAACCATAGCCTTTACATGCGTGCGTGTATACGGATCATGCATGGTTTGTACCATGTAGGTCGTATACACGTGGTGCGAGGTCGAGGCTCGTGTGAATGAGACTACAAGGGTAGGCGATATAGCATGCTAATTGTTAAGCAAGGAATAGAAAGGAGCTTACGAAGGTCCAAGCGAGAAAGATGGTGGCAGAGAAAGAACTCGAACCTCCCTTGCTTCAATCCTTTAAAACCCGACGTCCGCCTAGCTTGTGCCCTCAACGAAACTTGAATTTGACTCGTATAATTTACTTATTGTTTTCAGGTTTTTAGTTGTGCGTCATTTGCTCATGCATGGTTCTCCTTTTATACTTAATTTATTGGCTTAGTTACTGATCTTTTTCATGTGAATGTACATTGTACACATTGTCGCACCAGGGTAATGATTCTAATATTGTGGTTCATTATTTCTTTTCATAATACTGTTGGAGCATCTCCACTATTCTTCCATTTCAATTCGTATCAGATTGATAATACGTATCACATGTGAATGGAAAGTTTCAAATTGATAAAGTAGTAGGGTAGCGTGTGTAAGGACTAGTGATGATGATGTTCTATTATTTTGCATATGTATACATATCTAATATTAGACTTTCATGGCATATTGTTATTAAAGTTGTCATGTGAGTATGCATCTGATGTTGGATCCTATAAGTATATGTGTGCAGTTTATTTATCTTTGTTGAATTACTCAAAGTTATCATAGTTATAAATTTGAATATTGGTGATTTTATAAAGTAGTACGAGTAAATAGTCTCGTTTCACCAATGGGAAATAAGTATGGTTTTTATCGTCGCGCGTTCTAAAATATCCTTTTAGACGTAGAGTTATAACGGCGATATTCGCGTGCAAAATAAAATTTTCCATTACAAAAGCAATGCATTGACGATCATAAGACGACTTCTCATTGAATTTAATGGTAAGCAGGCAAACTTGCAGTACATGGCTTTTACTTAATGGAAAGAGAACTAAATTTTCTTACGGGGTGCCACAGCCTCCCCAGGTTAGAAGATTTCGCCCTCGAAATCAAGATGTTGTAGGAGACTACGATTTCGCAAACAAATGAGGGTATTTGCTTTTGAATTGGTCCTCACGTTCCCACGTGTATTCTGGACCTCTTCGCGCATTCTAACGGACTTTAATGATAGGTATACGGCTTCGCTTGAGTTGTTTGACCTCACGGTCCATGATCTCTACGGGTTCTTTAAAGAAGTTGAGTTTATCGTCGAGTTGGATTTCCTCCAGGGGGATAACGAGTGTGTCTTTGGACAAACACCTCTTCAGGTTGCAAATGTGAAACACGTTGTGTACTCGACTAAGTTCTTGAGGTAAGTCCAAACGGTAAGCTACTGGACTAATCCTTTCTATGATTCTAAAGGGTCCAATATAACGAGGGTTCAACTTTCCACGTTTCCCAAATCGCATTACACCCTTCCAGGGCGCGACCTTGAGCATAACCTTGTCTCCGACTTCAAATTCAAGGGGCTTACGCCTCTTGTCAGCATAACTCTTTTGTCGATCACGTGCAGCTTGCATGCGATCCTTAATCTTGAAAATCTTTTCCGTAGTCTCGTGATTAATCTTTGGTCCGGTAAGTTGTGCTTCTCCAACTTCAGCCCAACAAACGGGCGAACAACACTTCCTACCGTAAAGTGTTTCGAACGGTGTAGCTTTAATGCTCGTGTGATAACTATTATTGTACGAGAATTCTACTAAGGGTAGGTGTCTATCCCAACCATTTCCGAAGTCAATCACGCAAGCTCTTAGCATGTCCTCTAAGGTTTGAATGGTCCTCTCACTCTGACCATCGGTCTGAGGATGGTAAGCAGTACTCAAGTCCAACTGCGTACCCAATGCTTTATGCAAAGATTGCCAAACTCTCGAAGTGAAATGGCTATCACGATCGGAGATGATTGACACCGGTATTCCATGTCTTGCTACTATCTCCTTCATGTACAGCCTCGTCAATTTTTCTGTTGAGTCTGTCTCCTTCATTGGCAAAAAGTGCGCAGACTTAGTAAGACGATCAACAATGACCCAAATCGAATCGTATCCTGCTGCCATTTTGGGTAGTTTGGTGATGAAATCCATTGTTATCTTCTCCTACTTCCATTCTGGTATATCGGGTTGGACCAATAAACCAGAGGGTCTCTGATGTTCAGCCTTGACTTTGGCACAAGTCAGGCATTTGCTGACATATGTGGCGATGTCAGCCTTCATGTTTGGCCACCAATATAACATCTTCAAGTCATGGTACATTTTGTCGGATCCTGGATGAATAGAATACTTTGACTTATGCGATTCGTGCATAATCAAAGATCTCGTGTCACCGTAACATGGTAACCAACTTCTATTATCCAAGCATAATGTTCCATCAGCGCGGGCTTCTAATTTCTTTAGCATGCCACTGATATCTTCTACTTTAATGTTTTCAACCTTAACTGCTTCTTTATGAGCCTTAAGGATTCATGATGGAAGGTCCAAGCCAATGGTCATAACCAAGGCTCTTACTCGTAATGGTTCGGTTCTTTCTTTTTGACTCAAAGCATCTGCTACTACATTTGCTTTGCCCGGGTGATAACGAATTTCGCAATCGTAATCACTTAGGAGCTCTATCCATCGGTGTTGCCTCATATTGAGGTCCTTTTGGTCTAGGATATGTTGTAGACTCTTGTGGTTGATGAACACTACACATTTCGTGCCATACAAATAGTGTCTCTAGATCTTCAGGGCGAACACTACTGCTCCTAACTTCAGATCATGAGTGGTGTAGTTCTTCTCGTGAATTTTCAGTTGCCTGGAAGCGTATGCAATAACCTTCATTCTATGCATCAGTACCGAACCTAACCCTTTTATGGATGCATCACAGTACACCACAAAATCTTAACTGCCTTCCGGTAGTGCTATGATATGTGCAACACATAGTTTCTGTTTGAATAGTTGAAAAGCTTCTTCATGTTCTTCACCCCAATCGAACTTTTGGTTCTTCTGCGTAAGCTCAGTCATGGGCTTAGCTATTTTGGAGAATCCTTCAATGAATCTCCTATAATAACCTGCCAGACCTAAGAACTGGCGAATCTTCGAAGGAGTGGTTGGAGATGCCCAATTCTTAACAGCATCAATCTTAGCTCGATCCACATGAATGCCACTGCTATTAATCACGTGACCAAGAAATTTTACTATATTGATCCAAAATTCACACTTGGAAAATTTAGCATTCAGTTCTTCTTTCTTCAACAATTCCAGAGTAGTCTTAAGGTGTTCTTCGTGTTCTTTCTCGTTGTGGGAGTATATGAGAATGTCGTCGATGAACACAATCACAAACTTATCTAAGTATGGCTTACACACACGGTTTATGAGATCCATGAACACTGCAGGTGCGTTGGTCAAACCAAAAGGCATAACTCGGAACTCATAGTGTCCGTATCGTGTTCTGAAAGCAGTCTTGGGAATATCTTTTTCTCTAACCCTTAACTGATGATAACCTGACCTTAAGTCAATTTTTGAGTAGATGTTGGATCCTTGCAACTGATCAAATAAGTCATCGATCTTTGGTAAGGGATAACGATTTTTCACTGTAAGTTTGTTCAACTCACGGTAATCGATACACATCTGAAAAGATCCATCCTTCTTTTTGACAAACAAGATTGGTGCTCCCTACGGAGAGGAACTTGTTCTTATAAAACCTTTGTTAGAAAGTTCTTTTAGTTGTTCGGCTAGCTCTTTCATCTCTACAGATACAAGACGATATGGTGCGCGTGCAACAGGTGTAGCTCCGGGTATTAACTCGATATGAAATTCTACTTGGCGTGTCGGGGGTAATCCTGGAAAATCTTCAAGAAACACTTCCGGAAAGTCTCTGACAACAGGCACATCTTCAATTCGCCTCTCTGGAATTTCAGTTTCCTCCTCCTTCATCATTTGAATCAAGAACACTTGACATCCCTGGTCGATGTACTTCTGCGTTCTGATGCTCGAGATGACTTCTAATCTAGATTCGTTTTTAACTCCGCTTCTTTCGCCTTGTACAATTAGCATATCATTTCCATATGGAACGCGAATGTACTTCTCATAACACACAACTTCCGCACGATGTTCGGCCATCCAATCCATTCCGACAATGACATCAAAACTTCCTAGTTCTATAGGGAGTAAGTCGATTTTGAACATGTGATTTTGCAAGTTAAGATTACACCCTCTTAAAATAGTATTTGTGGCTAGTGACTTTCCGTCGGCTAGCTCCACATTATAATTAGTATCTAGAGTTGTAATAGGGATGTCTATATATTTACTAAAAGCATAAGACACAAAACTTCTATCCGCAACAGTGTTAAATAGTATTGAAGCATAGACATTATTGATCAGGAACGTACCATTTACCACGTTGTTATCTTTCACTGCAGCTTCGGCACATAGGCCGTATACTCTGCTAGGTGCCTTGCATCCTCCTTGAGTACTGCTTAATGCATGGTTATTCCCCTTAGGGTTCCCTTGATTCTGCCTTTGATTGTTCTGAGGGTTTTGCGGGTTGCCTCGAATTTGATTCCCACCGCCTTGATTCCCATTGTTTAGACACTTGTTCTTGTAGTGTCCTTTCTCACCACATCTAAAACAAGTGACATCGATTCCCTATCCTCCTTGGCTTCCGGGTCCTCTTTGGGTTGCGGGATGAGGTAGAGCTCGGTAGTCTTTGGCCTTATGTCCTGCCTTTCCACAATTGTAACAAGCAGGAGGGCATGCGTCAGTGTGGTGTCGTCCACATTTTCTGCAGTGAGGTAACTTGCCAGCATAAGAACCTTGCCTGGCTGTAAACACCCTTGCTGTTTTTGGGCGTTTGTTTAGGTTAAGGTTGCTAGTGTTGTTGGTGTTGTTTGGGTTGTGGTTGTAGTGGCTTCCGTTCCATTTCCGCTTGTTACCCGAGTTTTCTCCTAAATCTTAAACCACTTGATACATCAAACCTTGAGCCATTTCAATTGCTTCATGCAAGTCTACTGGTTTGGACGAGGTTACATTACCCTTGATGTTCCAAGGTAGACCTTCGATGTAACGTTCCAACAATCGGTCGGCGTTGGGTACCATTTCAGGGCATAAAAGGATGAGTTCTTGGAAACATTTATTGTAGGCAGTAAGGTTTGTACCCTTCACTTTTAAGTTCCACAATTCATTTTCCATCTGCTTGATTTCATTGCTAGGGCAATACTTCCGAATAAACATAGCCTTGAAATCACTCCAAGGTGTTGCATGAGCGGTATCGAGGGTAACGGAACAAACTTACACATTCTACCAAGTTAAAGCACCATCTAGCAGTGTGCTAGAAGCAAATTTGACTTTGTCCCCTTACGTAATGTTGGTAATCCCAAATTGAGATTCTAGTTTCTCAAACCATTGGGTTAATCCTACAGCACCTTCAGTACCACAAAAGTTTTCATGCATAACTGTATGGAATTCCTTGTAGTTCCATGTCTTCTTTTAGGAAGCGTTGGATCCTGGGTTAGTCTCTTCTTGAGTGCTTGCAGCATGAGTCACAACGGCAGCTACGAGTGCTTTAGCAACTCTTATGGCAATGAGTTGGTTGAGCATCTGAGTGTCAATGCCACTGTTGATATGCACATTGTTTTGATTGGTCGAACGGTTGACTGGAGGGTTTCGGTTAACAGTTGGGCGTCGTCCGGGTGCCATTTTCTATAAGTGGGACAATAAAAATGACAGTTATGACATGCACAAAAATTATACGTGTAAAGATATTACTACAAATGACATGTTTCTTGAAATCAATAATGTTATTATTCGCAAACACGATGTTTATTTTCAGGAATACAAGAGTTCACTAGCTGTGACAAACCCATAGCTTAGTGGTTATACAAAGGATAGAAATAAAACTAGTTGTTGGTACGGTAGATTTACTGGACCACTTCCTCGAGTGCCTCCTTCCTCTTCTGTCATGCTTCTTCCTAAGCATTACTAGCATGATCCTCCGCATCCTTACACAATTGTCTAAGTTGAGTAATCAATTCATCCACCGATAGTGCCTCCAATGAACTTTCCTCAACTCGGGGCTTCACAACCTACAGTGTCATGAATGCTTCTAACTCCTCCAAACAAGCATTTGGGTAACGGTCCATGTCCTCGAGAATGGTATGCAACTATCCTCTAAGACGCGTTGTGCATATGGTCAAGGCTGTCTCAGGTACAGGCACCGAATTTTGACCAGTTTCTGTTAGATCTTCCTCCCTCAGGGTGGGGTCTGTTTTAGCAATCATTCGTTGGTAAGCAGCCATCGTGAATGGGGATGAAGGTGAGGGTGGTGGAGTAACAGGATCAAGTTGATAATCATCAAGGTTAATAGCAGAAATTCTGGCACGTTCAGCAAGATTTGGCTCAATAGGTGGAATAGATATACGAGCGGTACGTCTGATAGTTGGGGGAAATGGTGATACAGATGGCAAAATAAGTAATCCTAGAGTAGGACGTCTCCTGTGGTACACCTGAGGGAGTGTGTCAGGGAGTCTGGGAGGTACCAGTGTAGTGTTATCGGTGTGTCTCAATTCATCCGAGTTCGACATGTCGCTGAGACAAGAAAATATGAAATAAGGGTATAGATATATTCCAAAATACGCGTAGTTAAGCCTGTTTAATGCACATGTAACCCATATTAAGTATATGTATATGGTTAATACACATGTAACCCATATTAAGTATATGTATCTCATATATGTCTATTTCACATGTATCCCATTTTAATATATATGTACTCCTTTGATTGTTGATTCCTATGTACCCCATATTGAGAAACCAGCAATGACAGACAATAGAAGCATAATAAGCATGTTAAGCAGATAAGTAGTTATAGTCTAGTGCTACCTAATGCAACCTAGTTCTCTATAGCTCAGGGCTCTGATACCAATCTGTCACACCCCCAAAATATCAGAGTATAATGGCAACCGAGGGAGCGTGACTTCATGAATATCATGCTTCTAAGAAATAGCAGAACGACCTCTATATGAGACGTTTTAAGAAAACGGATCACTTGAATTAGGAAATAATAAATTGTTTAACATTCAGCGGAAGCATAAAATAGACAATACAACATTGTTTTAAATAGGACAAGTGATCTTCAGAAAATGACAGCAATGCATGAGACTTCAATTAGCATCTTCGTTCTTAATACCTGAGAAAACATTGCTAAAGTGTCAACATAAAGTTGGTGAGTTCATAGGTTTGTTTAAGCAGAAAATGTAGTGTTTGTGAATCACAAGATTTCATCCACATATGACAATATAACAGATACAAAGTCATATAAATTGCATTACTATTGTCTAAGCTCATGACACCGAAGCGTTAACATATACCAACAATAAATGAATGCCCTTGCAGGTGTCTAACCTGGGACACCCGTAATCTGACTCAAATGAAACTGTGTTTGCTTGACTAATGTCAGTCCAAGACAAACAGGGATTGTCAATCCTGATAGATCTATCCATAACATTCGCGCTCACAAAGATTGACGGTTCATGATAATTTGGGCAAATAGCAACTTGGGTTAAATCGGGACTTAGACCAAATTAGTAATGAGTAATTATACTTGTATTCACACGTTTAAAATAAGCAATGTTCTCACCCCAAAAGATGATTTAAAATAGTAGAGTAGGGAAATAAAAGTTGGGGCTATGAACACCTTGAAGTTAATCGTTGAGATTGGAAATGGAGTTAAGGCACGTCAACAGTGGACTAGTAACACACATAACAATATTATGGACAAAATCTGAGTTTACTATAAATACGTAATGCAATGGATTCTTGAAATGGGGTCAAGGTTATTGTGTTTTGAGGTATCGTTTTATGTTTTCTTGGTGTTGGTTAAACGTGGTTCTAGTGAGACTTTACAATTATAAAGTATCTAGACAGTATCTGTTACTATTATCATGTGTCGCACCTTTTAGTAACAGTTCGTATGATTTTATATTCTGATACGTAAACAATATTGTATGATATTAAGTTACTTACATCTTTTGTCGAAGTTGGGCTTATTCTATAGCGTCCGGCGTTAATTATTGTGCTACAATTTATTTAATATTCTTTCGCTTCATGGTTTTTAAATCGTATGGCTTTTAAATTCATATTTTAAACTCAAATAAGTTTTTTTTTTGAAAAATATTTTTGGTGCTAATTAAAATGTATTACTTCTAATTTATACTTGTTAAAATAAATATACTCGTTAAATAACTATACTTGTTAAGATAACTATATTCGTCAAAATAAATATACTCCTTAACGAACCGCCAACTTACTTGGAGCTCGCACTGAGAGTCGATAGCTACGCGTGAAGTATTTATATATGTCGAGGTTTATATGCGAAAATAATATAGATGTTTCTTTATGTCAATTATCTAACTTTTCAAGAAAAATTGCAGTCATTTTCCAGCTATCTGAAGATCACCTGTACTATTTAAAGACGATGTTGTATTGTCTATTTTATGCTTCCGCTGAACGTGAAACAATTTATTACTTTCTAATTCAAGTGATCTGTTTTCTTAAAACGTCTCATATAGAGGTCGTTCTGTATTGCTTAGAAGTATGATAATCATGAAGTCACGCTCCCTCGGTTGCCATTATACTCTGATTTTGGGGGTGTGACAAAATTAATTCCCTTATACAAGACAATTGAGATCCTACTGTATCATAGTTCGATATCAAGTGCATCTGACAAACATCTAGGCGTACATACACATTTTCACACATAACACAATCTACTTTTAACCTACTACATCATTATACAGGACAACTGAGAACCTACCGCATCATAGTTTAATATCAAGTGTATTTCACAAACATCTACGCATACAAACAAATTTACACACATAACGCAACCTACCATTAACCTAATTCATCTTTATAGGTGGAAACTAAAAACCTACTACATCACAGTTCATATTCAAGTGCATCACACAAACATACAAACATATTTACGCACATAACGCAACCTACCACATCCCTATACACGAAAACTGAACACCTACTGCATCACCGCTTTACATCAACTGCATCATGCATACAAATACACACGTAACTACTTTTTGACATGTAAAACACCATACACGTGACCTTTGGTGAACCTTATGATCCATAAATAAACACCTATTGTCTCACTGCTTTACATCAAATGCATCAAGTATACACATACACACACAACCACTTTTTGATAACTAAAACACCATATGCATTACCTAATTGAAACTTATATGACATAAATGAACACCTACTGCATCAATGCTTTACAGCGAGTGCATCATGCATACTAATACACACGTAACCACTTTTCCACAAGTAATACACCCTACGTGTGACCTAATCGAACCTTCTATGACACAAATGAACACTAACTTTATCACTACTTTACAAAAACTAAATCATGCACACAGATACACATGCAAGTACTTTTCGACAAGTAAATCATCTTACGCGATATCTAATCAAACCTTATGTTCCATAAATGAACACATACTACATCATCGCTTTACAACAACTGCATCATGTATACAATACACACACAACCACTTTTCGACAAGTAAAACACCTTACGTGTTACCTATTAGAACGTTATGCAACAAAAATGAAAACTTATTACATCATTGCTTTCCATCAATTGCATCATGCATAAAAATACACACACAACCACTTTTTGACAAGTAAAACACCTTACGTGTTACCTATTAGAACGTTATGTGACAAAAATGAAAACCTATTACATCATTGCTTTCCATCAACTGCATCATGCATAAAAATACACGCACAACCACTTTTTGACAAGTAAAACACCTTACACGTTACCTAGTTAAACCTTATGTGCCATAAATGAACACCTACTGCATCACCGCTTTACATCAATTGCATCATGCATACAGATACATACGTAACCACTTTTTAACATGTAAAACACCATACGCGTGACCTTGACGAACTTTATGTGCCATAAATGAACACCTATTGCATCACTGCTTTACATTAAATGCATCAAGTATACAAATACACACACAACCACTTTTTGATAACTAAAACACCATATGCGTTACCTAATTGAAACTTATATGACCCAAATGAACACCTACTGCATCACCACTTTACACCAACTGCATTATGCATACAAATAGACACTCAAGCACTTTTCAACAAGTAAAACACCCTACGCGTAACCTAATCGAACATTATATGCTACAATTGGACACCTACTACATAACTTCTTTACACCAACTGCATCATGCACAAAAATACACCCAAAGACACTTTTCGACAAGTAATACATCATGTGGCCTAATCGAACTTTATATGCCACAAATGAGAAGCGAGTGCATCACTTCTTTACAAGAACTGCATTATGTACACAAATACATACACATAAACTTTTCTACCATTAAAACAACACAACATGCTGTAGTATGTCTATTACTTTTTCTAATTGCTAAACTCAAGAAATAAAACACAATTTGAGTAAAATAAAACTATTAAGAGGATGCAGTAACGATTTTCGAGTTTTTTTATGAACTTACAAGCAGGTTTAGATCGATGGAGATTCGTCTTTAATGTCAGCTTGATCTCAATGATGCACTAAGAATCGTAATTTTAATTTGTGAA
>BQNB010114837.1:0-19003 GCA_026074375.1 Tanacetum coccineum
AATCGTAATACTAAGTGTATAACAAAGTAATCAAAAGATTACAATAACGTGATTGAGGCCAGTGTCCTAAAACAGAATTTCGCCCGAATTAGTGCGACTGTTTTGAGGATACAACAATCAATTCAAGATAAACTTGAATCTATCGAATATAATATTGCTTTATGATGGATTTGGAGAGTATTTCTGTGTTTTTGATGAAGAAACCGTTGGAATGACGTCCCAATTTATAAGGGAACTCGTGCCTCTTCAAACGGTCGCATTGGTTCACAAAAATGTGCAATTAGCGACGCCCCAGTGACAGAAAAAACCGTCGCGAACTGATATATCTTCAAACAGTCGCGATGGTACACTCAAAGATACCTTTTCAACAGATATAACAGCCACAATAGCGATTAGACACGGCTGTACGATATAATGGTTCATTAGTAACGGTTTTGTGACAGAAAAAGTGTCGCTAATGTCCATTAACATTTTATATGTTTCAACAATACCCCACATTTTCTATTCAAACACCAACAATACCCCACAGTTGAATAGAAAATAAGATAATTTAAATTTACTTATTATTCTATTTCCATCAAATGTAATATGATATGCATTAGATAAGGTGTCTTTTGGACTTGAACCTTTCTGTACTTATCGGATCTATTGAACTCGACTCAAAACACCTCAATTATATTAGGATTTCTGAAGCACAGTATTTATTCTCTGTGACTTCCTACTTTGAAACCTTACTTTTGCTTGATCAGTGAGAATATAGCATCTACGTTGACATGAATTGTGGATAAAGATAATGGCAAAATTGCTAAGTGTGGAGCTAAAAACAAGTGACTTTTTGGAGCACAAGAGTATGATATAAGGTATGGAATTCAGGTGCTATTATAGTTTAGGCGAGTTAGATTTTATCATGAATTTTATGAATTACATATCGAGTTAGGCTAGTGTTAGGAGTCAGGTTATTGTTTCCGACGTTTTATATATTGAATCTCTTTTTCTTTTGGTGAAACTTATTTACTGATGTGGTCTCCACTAGATTATGCAAAATTTTTTTTCTTGTAACAGCAACTTTATTAGATACAACTAGAAAGACGCTAGACATTACGAAGCAAGCCCATAGTTTATCAATTTCGAATCAAGTTATTTAATCATCATTGTTGTTAAAACTGTATTTGAAGTAGTGTTCCAAGTAGTATACTGTGTAGAAAGATTTTACAGACAAAAATGGTTATTTTGTTATGATGTCATTAACGGTGTATTGTGGTATTTCATCATTCATTTTTTCATTTTTGTTTCTTCGATTATTCAGTGCTTCACAAGTGATACACTAAAACAAATAAATTAAGATCATTGTAGAAGAACACAACGCCAATCTATTCCCTCAAAATTTTGAAACCATTTTATACTTCTTAAGGAAATTTAGTAGCCATAAAATGGCGGCAAAGGATGTCTCAAGGGTATTAAGGAACCTTGATGAAATCATTGGATGCCTCTACTTATCTATCTGTCAAAATTGTGACTGGAAAAAGATGTCCACCAGAAGATCGATCACGGTCATCACATGTCGACTTGGCTACATCTCGCTTCTTTAGACCATAAAAGTTGGATGAAACACTGGAAAATAAACATAGGCACCTAACAACAACGCAACAAAACAAAAACATTCAACATCAGTGATAAATAAACAGCTTGTTTACCATTGGTAAAACCATAGTCACATGGAACGGGGATCGCTCCGGTACGGGATCGCGGTTCGCTATTTCTTAAAATCTGGTACGACGGGGGTAGGCTCATTTCGGTTCGATTCGGTTCGATGTACCATATATTCCGGTTCGGTGTACCAAATACTTTGGTACGGCGTACACAATACTAATATTGTTTAGTTTCATATAATTTTACACATTTACAAGTCATAACTTATAATTAAACTTCAATGATATATAAATATTAATAGGCTTACAAACATAAAACATTTCAGTCGATTTAATACTTAATGATGAAGGGAAAACATAATTGAAGGGAAAACATAATTGAAGGAAAAAACATATTGCAAAGTTAATGATGAAGATATGGAACGGATATATGGTTAACAGTATGGTACTATGGTTTATATAGTAATGAAACACAAAAACCTTCAAAGTCTTTGGTTAATAGTCAATACCATAGTCACAAAAACCTTCAAAGTCCTTGACTCAGTACACGTTTCACACACCCAAAAATCATCAAAATACTTCAAACTTCCCATTTACATCAAAACATAATAAACCTTCAAACCTCCCATTTACACACAATTGTATTACATAGCCATCAAACGCGTTTTCGAGGCCTATAAATCACTGATTTGTTAATTGTTGGATCGCCGATTTGCTAATTGTTGGATCGCCAATTCGGTGTGATTGGGAACGATGATGGGAACGATTCGGTTCGCGATCCACGGCGATTCAGATCGCTACCGTACCGCGATTTGGAACGCGCGTACCAGATCGAAAATCGCCAAGGGTTTAGCAATCCCTATGACTATGCGGTAAAACTAGTGTCCTGGCATTATCTGTTGACATTAAGCGTGGAAACCACGACCAGAGCCAATCAAACCATTCTATTATAATGGTTGGTTTGCCAATCAAACCATTCTATTATACTAGGTAGCTGTTGAAAATTTGTTGTATTTAATACTACGTAATGCAATGAAAACGAAAAGAAAATTAGTACCTAAGTATATTGTGAGTGGTGGGGATGCTCGACAACGGTTGGAGGTACCCGCGAATATGAACCTTAATGTGCTTGAGCGTGATATGTTTTCGGAGAATCCTGGTGGTCCGAAACAAAGGTCTACTGGAGATGTTGGTGCCTTTGGTCAGGATCTTGGTGCTTTGAAACGAAGGCGTTTACGTAGGGTGGAATATGTTGGACCATCACAAGTTATGCGTAAGCATTACGTTTGTTTTTTCTAAATGTTTTTTCAATATTAGTTTATTTACATGTCCAAGCGTTTTGTAGGCGATCCTCAGCGTTTACAAGTGCCCACAAATATGGATGTTGACGTTGCAAATGTCTTTAGGTGATAAGGAGTTTCGTCTTTTTCATATTACTTGTTAGTACAATTTGTGTTATGGGTTTGAATTGAATCTGGATCACTTGTCGGGCCGAGCCAGCAAGTTGTAAGTGGGTTGGATCTTGTACTAAATCCAGTGATTTAGATGGTTTCCTGCATAAATAAAGATAAACCGTTAGTCTAGGGTCCGTAGGGACGGACCCCACAATTAGACTGGCGTGAGAGTAAGAGACCATGTTGTAAGAGGTATGTGTGTCAGAGTGAGAGAGTAATGTGTACCTCTTTGGAATGTATGATGACTCCTATTTATAGTGAGTGGTACTAGGGTTTCCCAGTATTTCACGCATAATCTGTTAGTGGCCAAAGTGGGACCCTTGTCGGGCAAGGATCCGTGATAACCGTGATTGCTGTAGTGAACAAACTTCCGCGGATGTTAGTTAGACCGCTGAGTAGCCTTGCGGAAGCGGCCTAAGGATAGTCTGCATCCGTCTTAATACTTCTGGACCGGTGCCAGTGTAGTGCATGGGCTTAGTTCTGGTCCGTTATGCTTATTTCTTATTTAATTGGGCCAAAGCCTTATCTTAATAGTTTGGGCTTGGCCCAAAGTCATGTTAGACTTCCTATACGTCATCAAGTCCCCCCCAGTCTAGTATGCTTATTGCATGCGGCTTTGTGATGCGTGCGGTTAGTATTGCTAGACTCAATTTGTCTTTGCTCCGTGACCTTTTAATTTACTCCGTGACCTTTATTTACCTGGTTAGGTAGGGTTAATATGACGTGTATGCACCTTGTCCTTTCTTTTCCTTCTTGATTTGACTTGTAGTCAGTTGCCTTTCTGTCATCACTATCTTTTACTTTCAATCTTGAGCGTTGGTTCGGGAATCGTGGCCACGTGGGTACATCTAGAGGGACCTTGAATTTACTACACCGAGAGTATAAATACTCGGTGTAGCTTTCACTGTTTCTTTTTTCATCTTCTCTAACTAAAATCGCCATTGTTAAAAAATCTTGAAGCTTTTTGAATCTGCATCTTTTGTGCCTTACTTCAAAGAACGTTTAGGCTTTCAGGTTAGGCCTGAATCTTTGCTTTCTTTTATTATGGGCAGTATTACGGATATAAAGTCTGCTCTTACTCAAAGGACTCTACAAATTTTTTGTGAAACATACCATATTACTGATGAAGTTCATCCACAGTTACCTAACCCTAATCAAACGATTCATGAAATGCCTACCGACAAGATATGTGTATATACTAGATTCTTTGAGTATGCCAATTTTCGATTACCACTTTCCACCTTTCTTGTTGACGTGCTCAGATATTATCATTTTCATATATCCCAACTATACGTTATTGGTGCGGCTAAAGTATTTCATTTTGAGGTACTTTGTCATGTTCATGGCTTTGAGCTAACGGTTGGGTTGTTCAGTTGTTTTTATGGGAATTCTAAAAACAATGGATGGATGTTGTTTAGTAAACGTCCGCGGAATGACGTCGTTTGTTACACCAAACCCTTAGATTCCTTAAACAACTGGAATGATCATTTCTTCTGGGTTGATTCTTTTGCTTGTCCTGCCTCTTTTCCATGGAGTACCAGCAAAGGCGTGCCGAAAGACCCTTTCCCTAAATCTTCTGAATTTAATGTGAAACATTACGCTATCCTTGTTGCACATCCTGCTCTATTTCATAAATATCCAGAACCATTTCTTTGTTTAGTGGGAATCAACCGCTATTATACCTTGGATGTGGACACTTACCCTGAGTTCCTTTGTGATGGTGATGAGGGTGGGTGTTTGTTATTATGATTGTCCTATTCTTTGCCTTTGCTGACTATGTTTTTCTGACCATCGAATGTTTTTTGTGTAGAAATGGATCTGCTCTCTTTTATTCGGACCGATGACCCTATGAAGGTGAGGGTTGGTGAGAGATAGCGTGCGGATGGTGAACCCCGAATTTTGGAGACCACCATAAGGCGTGTTGTTCCGCTCCTACCGGTTGCACCCGCTTGTACCTCTGGTGAATTGGAGGCTAGTCTTGAGAAACTTTTTGGCGAGAGGGATGGTGGTGAGCAGGTGGAGCAGGGTGACTCCGCTGGTGGTGGGCAAGGTGTTGATATTCAGCCGGTTATTGCGGCCGCTGACATAATTGTTGAGGATGTGGCTCCGTTACAACCAATGCGTCGAAAGAAAAGGAAGACTGTTGTTGTTGATGCTAGCGGACCTTCTCATCCTCCTAAGAAATTAAGAGAGGATTATGGAGATCCGAGTGGGCCTTTCATAGCTGGCAAACCCAGGTCCGCGGTTCAGGAGGTTGCTTGCTGGGGCCGTATTGAATGTTGAGGTTAGGGGTGAGCCCATTCCGACCTTACCCTTTGTTACCTCCCCCGTGTCTTTTACACCGGAGCGTGAAAAAAAAAATCCTACTGACTCCGTGACTGGTCCTAACCTCCGAACCATTAGTGCTCCGCAAAGGTTCGTTATCTCTTCAGACTCTTCCCATCATTCCAGTGCTAATATTGCGGAAGCTGAAGTTGACTCTATTGTCAGGTCTTCTACTCCAATTATTGCGACTGTCGTGACTGCGACGGTTGATGTTGCTGCAACTGCTAAGGAGACACATGTTAAACCTTCTTTGTTTGGTGCTGGTTCATCCTCGGCTGGCGGGACTGACCCTACTCCAGGTGGCTTCTCAGATGTTTCTGGTAGTGATTTTCTCATTGGTGGTATCCGCACCGTTGTTGAGCCCGATTTTGATCTCCAAAAGGTTTATGTTCCACAGTGGAGCGTTACTAACGGGTCTCGTCTCGACGACGGTCGCGTTTGTCGTGAAATGTTAGATGAATTTGCCCCTCCAAATTTTTTTGCATTTATTTATGGAATGGAGCATGATCAGCTTTTTACCGAATTCAATGTTAGAGCCGCCCGCCCAGTTTCTTTGAGTGCTGAAGTGAGAATGCGTGCTGAATATAACATCAAAAAGAAAATGAAATTGCGAGTTGTTGTTGAGGAGAAGGATATACTGTTGAAGGATAAGGGTGAAGATGTTGACAGTTTGAAAGCGCAGTTGCTTGTGAAGGAAGCTGAAGCCGCGGAGGCCATCCGTCTCCGTGCTGAAGCTTCTAAATTTGAGGCTATTGAGAAATATCTCCATGATGAGGTGGAGTCTTTGAAGGAGAGCAATGTTTACTCTTGAGAGGGAGAAAAGTGTGTTGGATGTAAGAGTATCAAATCTTGCTGCTACGGTGAAAGTTAGGGAGCAGGAGGTTGCTGATTCGGATGCTTTGGTCACAGCTGTTAAATTACATAATGATAAGCTTGATGATCAAGTATACTCATTAGAACTTGTGTGTATGGTACATTTTCCCTATTTTATTTTGTTTTTATATTCTTGGCTACTTGCAGGTGCATGCTCTGGAAGTTACATGCTCCAGTCTCCGCGACCAAATTCTGACATATGAGCATCTAAAGGAACAGTTTGAGGAGTTTCAAGATGTCCAGATGCGTATGGTTAGTGATAAGTTGGCTAAGCTGGAGGTTGATCTGTCAGAGATGACTTTGCATTTTGAAGAGAAATTCTACCCTCACTTGCTCACGACTATTGCCGGCCGGAGATGGCTATTGACTCATGGTCTCAAGCTTTTTCTTACTAAGTGTTTGAATTCTTCTGAGTATCTTTCGGCTTTAGGAGCGGCCATCAGTCGAGCTATTGAGAAGGGGATGCAAGATGGCCTTGCGGCTGGTATTGAGCATGAGGCGCATGGTAGAAGTTTGGAAGACCTTGTCGCTTATAATCCTTTTGCGGAAGAGGATTATAATGCCGCTTTGCAAGAGCTTCGTTCATTGGACTTTTCCTTTGCTCTGACTACTAAATATCACAAGTTGCCGAGTGTTGAAACTATTATGAACCTACTTCGCTTGGAAAGCCCGCTTGTTGATGCTCCTGGGATGAGTGACCTACAACCTGACGTGGACCAACTTATGGTTCCTATTCACCTGTCAGAAGATCAAGCGGTCCTTAGCTCAACTTCTCTTTTATTTGCTCTAAGTGTCTCTCATGACAAAGTTGAGCGGATCAAGAAAAATATTGCGGAGCATCGGTCCGTACTTACTGGTGTTTATGTTCCTTTAGTTAAGCCTTTGTCTGTCCAAAATTTGACAAGTATCGCTGGCACTTCTGATGTATTGCCGGCTGCTGTTGCTACCACAACCGCTTTGTCTACTATGTTCGCTTCTGCAAGTATTGTTTCATCAGTTAGTGTAGACGATTATATCATAGCGGATGAGGGAAATGAGGAAAATGTGCAGCTAGACGTTGAAGAGGAAAAACAAGGTAAGGGTGAAGGTAGTGCTGCCGGCATGGTTGAGGTTGAATTTGAAAATGAGGAGTTAGGTACTATTCCTTGATCTTGTAATTATGTTCTTCTATTTTGGTTGGGTTTGTCACGGTGCTTCCCCTAGCTGGTTGAGCCTGTGACTGTGCTTCTTATATACCGCGGCCATATGTAGCCTTTTTGTAGCGGTGTTTTGTACTTGGACAAATTTTGTAACATTTTTAACACTTCAGTTGTACAAATGTTATTATTGCTATCTTTTATATCGTAATAGATGTGTTTAATAGGATAGTCTTGCCTGAATATCTTGTGGATTATTCTCCTGGTACTGGGTTTGCAATACCTCTTATGTACTTTGAGTTAATTGTTGGGTTGCTCATCTTTTTGTTATACGGAATAACATTAATTGGGCCGTGCCCTATTGCGTGCGCGTCTTAATCACAAATATAATTATTTCGTAAAGTACATAACAGGAAGTTAAAATAAAAGTTGTGAAAGTAGCTAGGCTTCACTTTTTTTTATTAAAGTTTCAAAGGAAAACATTACAATGCATGATTGAGATAGATTAGAATGCATTACCCCCACTGCGGAGTCCGCATGGGTGGATTGCTTACATTTTGTGCACGTAACACTTCTTAAGGTTGCTGACGTTCCAGGTCCGTGGAAGCTGGTTTCCGTCCCGGTCTCTTAACTTGTATGCGCCCTTTCCTAGTGCTTCCGTTACCTCATACGGTCCTTCCCACTTGGGACCTAATTTTCCTGTATCTTCCGCACGGCTTGCCTCGTTGTTGCGGTACACTAGGTCTCCTGGTTTAAAACTTACACTTCGGACTTTAGAGTTGTAGTACCTTTCCATCTTTGCTTTGCTTTTTGCTTCTCGTATCGCTGCCTGTTCTCTTCTTTCTTCCAGTAGGTCAAGGTTGATTTCCAGAGCTTCCTTATTTTCTTCTAAGTTTATTTCCACTGTCCTTAGTGTAGGCATGCCGATCTTCACCGGGATAACAGCTTCCGTTCCGTATGTTAACGAGAACGGGTGTCTCCGTTGCTGGATTTTATCATTGTGCGGTGTGCCCATAGGACATGAGGAAGTTCTTCCATCCAGTTTTTGCTCCTTTCGTCCAATATAGCCTTTATTCCTTCCCCAAGACTACGGTTTGCCCTTTCCACTAGGCTATTAGTTTGTGGGTGCTTAACAGAACCGAAATGTTGGTGGATGCATAGTTTCTGGCACCAATCCTTGAATGGATTGTCTTGGAACTATTTTTCGTTATCTGAGATGATTTCCCCTAGGAGGTCAACACTCAATAAACATGTTATCCACCAAACGATTTTTTTGACTTTGGCTTCCAGTAGTGCGTTGCAACCAGGCTTGGCTTGATCCACTTTATGAAATAGTCGATAGCTAATATCAAGAATTTAACCTTTCCTGGTCCTTCCGAAAAAGGTCCGACGATGTCAATACCTCACTTGTAGAATGGCCACGGAGATGTGATTGGGCTTAACTTTTGTTGAGGGTTCCTTGGGACAAGCTTGTGAACCTGGCAGTCTTTACATGCTTGAATTAACTTTCTTGCGTCCTCGTGCATGGTTGGCAAGTAATAACCAATCCGCAAGGCCTTTGCCATGACGGATCGTGTGCCTACGTGCATGTTGCAAGATCCCTCATGTATCTCTCTTAGAACATAGTTGGCATGGAATGATCCTACGCAGCGTAGCCATGGTCCGAGGAAAGATTTTTTTGTAGAGTATCCTGTTTATTATGGAGAACCGCCATGACTTACGTTTCACTGCTCTTACTTTTTTCCCTTCCGCTGGAAGTGTTCCGTCAGAGAGGTATTTAAAAGTAGGGTTCATCCACGTATCTCCTTTCTCTTCCACTATTTCCAAAACTTCCGCTGCACTTATGGACTTTTCCTTCAGTTCCTCCACCAGCACTTGCTTACTCAAATGTGCAAAACTTATTGATGCTATCTTACTTAACGCATCTGCCTTCTTGTTTTCATTTCTCGGAACCTGTTTTATTGAGAACGCTTTGAAGCTGCTAGTGAGCGTTTTTACCTTCTCCAAGTATCGAATCATGTCGGTTTCTTTTGCAACATACGTTCCCCCCTTTTTCCCCCCCACTTTCACCCCCCCCTCTTTTCCCCCTCCCCCCTCCCCACCCAACCCCCCTTCCCCCCCCCCCCTTCCCCCGTTCACTTGATCGGCCACTAATCGTGAGTCGACATTTGCCTGTAGGTTTTCTACACTCATTTGCTCCGCTATCTTTAATCCAGCGATCAAAGCTTCATATTCCGCTTTGTTATTTGTTGCATCAAACATGAACCTTAGAGCATAGGTGAACTCCATCCCTTATGGATTGGTGAGTATCAGTCCTGCCCCAGAGCCATCTGTACAGGAGGATCCGTCTGTGAACAATGTTCGTGGGTCTGGGAGTTCTTCTGCGCCCTTGACTGATGTTCTTGGCCGATACTGGATGTCATGTTCTTTTAGCTCAAAGCTCCACTTGAGCAGTCTTCCAGTAACCTCTAGTTTGATAACATCTGCTTTATTGGCTGATTTGTGATTACAATGACTGTATGTGCATGAAAGTTTTTAGTCGCTTGCTAGCACTTACTAGAGTGAGTACTAGCTTTTCCATTGAAGTGTAATTCATTTTTGGACCTCACAGTGCTCGGCTGACGAAATAAATGTGTATTTGCTTCGCGTCTCTCTCCGTCATCAGGACGGAAATGATGGCCTCTTTTGATGATGCCAAGTAGATGATTAATTCTTCTTTCTCTTATGGCGCGGCCATCATAGGCAATTCTGCTATCGACTTTTTCATTTGCTGGAAGGCCGTTTCTGCTTCCGTGGTCCATTGGAAGTCACTTTTCTTAGTGCACTTTTTTAGAGTTTTGAAGAAGGGTAGTGACCTTTCGGCCGATTTGGATAGAAACCTGTTGAGACTTGCCAATTTTCCGTTTAGTCTTTGCACGTCCTTCAAACACTTTGGAGATGGCAAACTGAGGACTGCTTCTACTTTATCCGGACACACCATTAATCCGTCGGAGTTCACTTTGTAACCTAGAAATACGCCTTCCTTCATCCCGAAGGTGCATTTTTTCGGGTTTAACTTCATGTTTATCTTTTTGAGGGTTCTGAAAGTTTCTTCCACGTCCCGGATTACTTCTTGTTCTGTGTAGCTTTTGATAACTAAGTCATCCACATAGGCTTCCAAGTTCCAACCAATTTGCTTTTAGAAGGATTATCCACCAGACGTTGATAGGTTGCGTCGGCATTTTTCAACCCAAACGGCATTTTTGAGTAGCAGAATATTCCTTGGCTTGTGATAAATGTTGTCTTTTCCTCATCTTCCTTTGCCATTTTTATTTGATGGTATCCCTTGTATGCGTCCAAAAAGCATTTGAAAGGATATCTGCAGAGGGATTCCACCTTCCAGTCTATTTTCGGTAGCGGATAGCCATTTTTAGACATGCTTTATTCAAGTCTATGAAATCTACACACATTCTCCAGCTGTTGTCATGTTTTTTAACCATTACTGGGTTTGACAGCCAACTATGATAGTGGACTTCTTTCATGATACTGGCATTTACTAGCTTTTTCCACCTCTTCACATATTGACTTGTTTCTCTCGGATGCTTGCCCCCTTTTCTTTTTTCTAACGAGAAAACATCCCTTACGGACGTTCAACCTGTGTTCCGCTATGTGACGCGGAACCCCGGTCATATCTGCTGGTTTCCAGGCGAAGATATCCAGGTTTTGCCTTAGTAAACCGCACAGCTTCTTTCGGCCTTCTTCAGCCTAAACTAGAAGCTGTAAGCAAGGCTGCTTAATATATGGCCGAATAATTCATGATTGTGATCCAGAGAGATTTGTTCAGCAGGCTTCCCCCTACTAAACCGTACTTCATTTGAATTGCCTACTTGAATCTTTTCTTCTAGTAGAGACACATGAGAAGTTCACTAGTCCTCAGACGCTCCCGCGTCGCACTACGCATCCATCGCCCTGGGCTCTCGCCAGTTACTCCACGAGAGACGCACCACTACCACCCTCCCACGCACACCGGTGTCCATCGACGTCGGCATACTCTCACCGGATCAGTTTGACCCACCCCCCGTAATAGAGACCTCCATTAATGGGACTTTAACTTCCATGGCTGTGGATGGGCTCTTTTACCTTTGATTCTCCTTACATCTGGCTTCCTATTTATTCCGTTTGTATGAAGGAACTGCGATTTCAAAACATTGTAGTTCATCCATTGCAGAGGTTTGTGAGTGTTCTTCGTCGCCTATTTTTACGAGCAACGATACTTACCCTAGCGGCCATATTATTTCTCCACTAAACCTGACCAAGTATGTGGTTGCGGGAACCATTTGGTTCTTAAGTCTAGGCGGAGTTGGTTGAAAACGGTGTTCTTCATATAGAATTTCTAAAAGAGGGCGCCCCCGTCCACGTACCATGCCGGTAGACAAGGTGTTCCTATACCTACAGTTTCACTTAACCTATGGGCCCTTCGTTCATTCTTCTTTCCCTAAGGGTGGAACGAGATTCATTGTCACTCCGGAGAGGAATGTTTGGGAGTGACCTTTGTTTGGGATATTCTTCCGTACAGCTGTACCATCAGGGATTGCTTGTGGATTGTCCTTTCCTGTGGCTTCTCCTTCTTTGCCCCTTTGCTAGGTCATTTACCTTGTTTTGCTTCAAATCTTTGATCAAATGTGACAGCTTTCCTGCCTTAAGCATTTCCTCGATTTGCCTTTTCAGGTGCATGCACTCATCTGTGGTATGCCTTACCTCTCCGTGGAATTCACAAAATTTACTAGCATTCCTTTTTTCCACCGGTGTTGTCATTGGAGGAGGATGTTTGAACTTTCCTTTATCTAGAGCCAGGATCTCTTTTGGTGTTTTCGTGAGGAGGGCAAATCTGTCTTGCCTTTTTTCTGGCCTTTGTTGATTCTTAAAGCCTCCTTTCTTAAAACTTTGTCTGTGTCCGGCATCTTGTTGCTTCCATGACGGAAATGTCTTCTTCCGTTCCTGGTTGCCAGCTGCCACTTCTCCTCTGAGGAAGGCTGTGGTTATCTTCCACATTTCGTCTACAGATTTTCGGATCTTGTCGTGCAAACGCTTGATCAGCTCATGGTTCGTGATTCCATACATGAATCTTGAGATTCTCATGACTTCCGGTGCCCCTTTAACATCCCTACTCTCAATCTTGAACCTCCATACAAAATCTTCCATAGACTCCCCTTCCCTCTGCTTTATGTGATGGATTTCGACAGGGTCTTTGATGCACTTCTTTTGCTGGAGGTAATTTGCCAAGAATGCTTCTTTCAGGTCGTCATAACTATCTATAGATTCTGGAAGGAGATCATCAAACCAAACCCTTGCATTTTCAGTGAGTGTTGAATTGAACATGTGACACCACGTTGGCATCGCCTACCATTATACCTTGGCAGCTGCCTGAAAAATCTTAAGATGATCTTCCGGATCTTCACTTCCGTCATACGTTTTGACATGACTAGGCATACGGATCCTTTTTGGTAGATCGAATATCGGGATTCGTGTGCGGTGGAAGGATCAGTCTCCTCGGCATAACCGATGGTTGGGATAGGTCCTCATCCTCTATACTTTACCTTTGCTTCTTGGATTTAGATTTCCAATGTCCTCCTGCACTGTCTTCGCTTTCTGACATCCTTCATCCCTTACATGAGTATGCTTTTCTATCATGATGCCTCTTAGGAGCGGGCTCCGTTCCTCGCGAGCGGGAACTCTGATAATAGCTTTCGGTGTCTCCGCTGCTGCTGTGATGTGACTGACGCCTTGAACTACCGGAGTATGCGGACATACCCTTTTCTTTATCACCCAACCTGTGGAATACACCCTTTTCTAATCTTCTGAACACCGTCTCTCTTTCCGGATCTTTTCTTCTAGGTGATCTGGATCGGTCGCGTCTTGGTTCAAGGCTTCTAGACACGCTGCGGGCGTCTTTTGGTCCGAGATTCCTTTTCATGACAATCTCTTCTTCTTTTTTTGCTTAGTGCCCCCTGGACTCAGAGTCACTGTGAGGTCTCACTAAAAAGTTTAGTGAGACGAGCTTTTACTGCCTTCAGCTTCTCTTGTTGTACTTTTTCTTGGTGCATCTTTTCAGCGAGGATTGGCGGACGTGTTTGTTTTTCTCAAGGTTAGGACGAAGGACCATATTAATGTGTGCTCTGTGTGAATATTTTACAGAACGTCTTGTGTCTAGGTCTCATGGATGGCGCCAACTTGTTAGTACAATTTGTGTTATGGGTTTGAATTGAATTTGTATCACTTGTCGGGCCGGGACAACAAGTTGTAAGTGGGTTGGATCTTATACTAAATCAAGTGATTCGGATAGTTTCCTGCATAAATAAAGATAAACTATTAGTCTTACCATGGGGATGGACCCCACAATTAGACTCCGGCGTGAGAGTAAGAGACCATGTTGTCAGAGGTATATGTGTCAGAGTGAGAGAGTGATGTGTACCTCTTTTGAATGTATGATGACTCCTATTTATAGGTGAGTGGTACTAGGGTTTCCCAGTATTTCGCGCATAATCTGTTAGTGGCCAGAGTGGGACCCTTGTCGGGTAAGGATCCATGATTACTGCAGGCGAAACTTACTTACCGCCAGACATTTAGTTTAGTCCGCTGAGTAGCCTTGCGGAAGCGGCCTAAGATAGTCCGCGTCCATCTTAATACTTCCGGACCGGTGCTAGTGTATTACTTAGGCTTAGTTCCGGTTCGTTATGCTTATTTCTTATTTAATTAGGCCAACGCCTTATCTTAATAGTTTGGGCTTGGCCCAAAGTCATGTTAGACTTCCTATACGTCATCATTATTCATTAGTTACAGATCCACTACATTTATAGTGAGATGTTATCTTATACACTTATTGTTCTTTTAGGGCCAATTCAGACGGTAAAAATGCGAGGCTTTTAGTTTGTCTGAATCTATTTCACAGAATGCCACGCCTGCGTCAGTTGCACAAGGATCCGGTTATGGTATCTTTCAGCAAAAGAATCGACCGGTACCGTTGGGATTACCATCGGGCTATAAGTCTGTTGGAAAGTGTGAGCATAGTTGCGAGCATTGTGGAGCATTGTTCTAGTATAAAGAACGACTTAAGAGTATTGCCCGAAGTGTACGACCCAAATATAATTGTTGTTGTAAAGGAGGTCGGGTTGTCTTGCGTACGTATCAAATATATCCTGACTATATAAAGTTGCTTCTTCAGGATCGTCATTTTATAGAAAATATTAGAGCCTATAATCAGATAGTTAGCATGACGTCCTTAGGTGCGCATGTCGACAAATCAGTCAACATTGGTCGCGGCCCATATGTATTCAAGATATCCGTACAGCTGTATCAATCGATAAGCTCCTTATGTCCAGAGGAAGGTGAGTCACCACGGATTTTACAGCTGTATATTTATGATACAGATAATGAGGTGGATAATCGCATGAACCATTTTGGGGGAGAAAATAGTAGTCTCCGTAAAGACATTGTTGAAGGGCTGATAGAATTGTTAGATACCCATAACGCGTTGGTTCGGCTATTTAGAACTACCCGTGAGAAGTTTGCAGATACGCATGTACCAAATTTTCACGTTCGTTTATATAATGTTGTTGGTGCTCACGAATACGAATTGCAGACCGGTGATATGTTAGGTGCTATAGTGTTTGAGCCTGGGCCTGAAACAGATATGGATTATGACATAGTTATTGAGAAGAAAAAATCCCCTTTCACATTTACATATCGAGTTAGGCTAGTGTTAGGAGTCAGGTTATTGTTTCCGACGTTTTATATATTGAATCTCTTTCCGACCATCCACAGCGTGTGAATAAGCTTCATCCATCCTATATGTCACTACAGTTTCCACTTCTCTTTTCGTACGGGGAGGATGACTACTCAAAGGAGTTAAAGTTTGCTGGCGGTACCGGGACTTCTTACGCAGATAAATGTCTTACTATGAAGGCCCATTATGCATATCTCATCCATGATCGAGAAAACTCTTATAATTATTTTTCTAGAACAGGTAGACTGTTTCAACAATATGTTGTCACTTCCTTTTGTGCTATTGAACAAAATAGAATAGATTTTGTTCATGAACACTAGAACAACATCAGGAATGAATACCTGTCAGGGATTTATGATGCTATCAATAGAGGCGATAGTGATGGGTCTGACTATAGAGGGAGATTAATTCTACCATAATCATTTACAGGTGGGCCACGATACATGTACACTCACTACCTAGATGCTTTGGCCATTTGTCGTGTACATGGAAACCCTTCATTCTTCATTACATTTACATGTAACGTGAAATGGCCAGAAATTACGGAGTATACGACTGGATTCCCACTGTTAACTACAACATATCAGGCTGACATAGTGGATAGAGTTTTTGAAATGAAAATTCAACAGTTCATTAAATATATGCGCGATGTATAGCCATTCGGTAGGACTGTCGCAGGTACAGTTTGCTATTCTTTATTTTCTATACATTTTTCGTTCCTCCTAATAACTATCTAACCTTATATAGTTACCATCTTTCATCTCGCAGTATTATACACTATCGAGTTCCAAAAACAAGGTCTTCCTCACTGTCACACTTTATTGTGGATTCATGAATCAGTACTAGTGCGTCGAGATGAAGACATGGATTTATATGTTTCAGCTGAGCTTCCCTCAATAGACACGGGTCCTGAATGCTACAAAATTATTTCTGAACTAATGATGCACGGTCCATGTGGGTTAGCATATCCGTCTGCTCCATGTACGTAAAATAGCACAGAATGCAAGAAGCATTTCCCTAAGGAATACTGCAACCGTACATTTACTGACAAAGATGTGTTTGTACACTATCGAATAAGGGATACAGGCGCTACTGTGTTGAAAGAACATGTCAAGTTAGATAATCGTTATGTAGTTTCGTACAACAGGGACTTGCTAACGACATTCTACGCTCACATTAATGTAGAGTATTACGAACGAACGATGCTCATTAAGTACCTATTTAAATATATTTCAAAGGGTACAGGTCGTATTGATGCCCACATATCCATGACTAAAACAAATGCAGAAGAATCCACGAGTAGACCGTACATAGTAGTCGACGAAATCAAAAATTATCTAGATTCAAGATACATGAGCCCCCACAAAGCATGCTGGAGAATGTTAGAGTTCGACATACATCATAGGGAGCCGGTTGTTCAAATACTATATATTCACTTGCAAAATATGCAACGTGTGGTGTTTAGGGATAAAGATAAGCTTGAATCAATCGTTGTAAACACTCATACTAAGAAAACTACCTTAACAGAATGGTTACATTAGAACGAGTGAAACACAGATGAAAGACACCTTACGTACCTTAATTTTCCTAATGAGTTTGTTTGGAATCCGACCGGAAAATATTGGAGTCGTCGTCGTTAAAGACACAGATCATCAATAGGCAGATTAACGTATGTGCATCTTGCAATAGGGGATCTGTTTTATCAACGAATGTTGCTATGTCATCAAAAAGGATGTAGAAGCTTTCTATACATTCGTAAGGTGAACGACATTGTGTATCCAACATGTAGGGCAGCATGCCAGACGTTAGGTCTACTGGAAGACGATCAAAGTGAGTGAAAAGTACAATGCATTAAGAGCAGCGGTTACCCGCTACGTCCACCTGAGTACGAAACACTCTTTGCAACACATACTTACCTTTTCCAGTAACGGGCCTAGTTTTTCCCTTTGGGTGATGTGTATGGAAAAGTATTGTTAGGAATATTATTACCGTTATAGATGTTGTTGGGTGTTTTAATAATTGTAGGTTAGTTCTAGTGGAGCATTTTGATTTGTCGGTTTACAACCGTATACCTCTTCGATACGCTTAATATTCCAAATTTACACATAGATGACTCGCAACTCGAGGATTACGTGCTCTATGAATTGGAAGGTTGTCTAAACCATTGTTCAAGGTCATTAATAGATTTTGGTTTACGGTTGCCAACCAAAGATCTCATCTCCGTACTTAGAAACAGACTCATAATGGAAGAAAAGAACTATAACCGAGAACTACTTGCCAAAGATAAAGATAGACTGTTGGGAAAGTTAAACGAGAAACAACGGCACATATTTTATCTAATTATGAATGTCTGCACAAATAACCAACATGAATTAATATTCGTATACGGACACGGTGGTACAAGCAAAACATTTCTATAGGAGACCATCATGTACACATTACGCGCAGTGGGAAGGATTGTGTTAGCGGTTTCTTCATCTGGCGTTGCATCCTTATTGTTACCGGCAAGACGAATAACACATTCCCGTTTTAAATTACCTCTAGACTTAAGTGATACATATGTTTGCTCGATTAAAAAAAACACACAGCTTGCAAAGTTAATTAAAGAAACAAGATTAATCATATGGGACGAGGCCCCAATGAATGATCGCCGTTGTTTTGAGACCTTGGACAGAACCCTGCGTGACATTCTCGATATGCCCAACGCTCTTTTCGATGGTAAGAGTGTAATGCTAGGGGGATTCTAGACAAACCTTACCGGTGAAAAAGAGTGCGTCAAGAAATGAAATTATAGCTTCGTCAATCGCTGAATCTTAGTTATGGCGCTACTTCCGGCTCCATCATCTTACTAAAAACATGCGTTTAGCTAATGGAAATATGGATGAGGCAAAAAGGGAGAAAGTCACTACATTTGCAAAATGGTTGTTAGTTATCGGAGACGGATCTCTTGGCAACCCGGAAGAACCGGATCGATAATAGAATTGATAGAAGAAAATAAACATGATAGATAGTTTATATCGATGGGATAAACCGACCCCCCGATGGTTTATATTAATTAGATAAACCGACCTCCCACTTGATTAACAAATCAATACTTCATATTCATTCAACATCATAAGAATTACAATCCTAATCCTCTATTTATAATAATCCTATTCTTGTAGAACAAGTCGGATCCTAATATTTTCCTAAATAAAACATATCTATTAAATAATTAAAACTATTTTAATACTGATTTAATATCAATTCCATAATTAATCAGTAATTCCATGGATCGTATCAGTATCCTACCCAGAAAACACATCATAGGTTGATTTACCAGATAACCACCGAATTCCTGATGATGAAAACGGAATGATTATCTTAATCATGTTCATTTATGACAACGATACGCTTTAGAAACCCAGAAACCCACCCCAGAAGCTACAGGAAAAGGTAATCGTGTGTCCGAAAAATAAAATCATCGATATTGTAAATGCAAAGGTGATGTCTATGATTCTTGGAAAAACATATGTATATGGAAGCTAAGATGAAGCATTGCCACATGGGCACGATGAAGGAGAGGTAGAAATGGTGTACCCAAGAGAATATTTAAACACTCTTTCGTTTGCAGGACTTCCGCTACACAGACTAGAACTGAAAGTCGGTGCTCTGATAATACTATTGCGAAACATCAACATTGTTGTAGGTCTTTGCAACGGGATACGTCTAATTGTCAAGCAATTACTACCAAAAATCATTGAGACTCAAATAGTTACGGGTAGAAAATTTGGCCAAAAAGTATACCTTCCCAGGCTTCCACTA
>BQNB010114838.1:0-21677 GCA_026074375.1 Tanacetum coccineum
AAACCGCAAGTGTTCAATCTCGATAGAACCGAGATTAGCAAAATAAGTACAAATAAGCTCTAAAAACTGAATAAGCACATTTTTAAGCAGATTGACTCGAAAAGCACACGAAAAATAAGCTGAAAAACTAAATAAGCACACGAAAAATAATCAAATTCAGTAAAAATGACACGAAAATCAAAATAACACAGCAGCAGCGAATCAGGACAGAATAAGCTCGAATAAGACCAAAATAAGCTGCTGGAATAAGCTGTCAGAAGAAGCTATCGAAATAAGCTCTCCAAAACCACACTAAATCACTCCTGCAGCTCTGATACCACTTGATAGGTCTGAATATTCAGGATCAATAAGCAATATAGTGTATAGTCTAGAGAGAGAAAATAGAGAGAGAAAGTAGATAGAGAAAGAGGGAGGAAGAGGATTAGAGAAAAGATTAGAATAAGAGTAAGAAACACCTAGAGACACACAAAGACACATATCACAAATGAGGTGGTGGAGGGGTATTTATACCCTTTTACAATGAATGACCATGAAGCCCTTATCTTCTAGACATTTACAATTTAGCCCCTTTGACTTATAGTCTTTAACTATTTACCATCTACCTAACCTATTACACAATAATATTTCATTATTTATTACCAGACATTTATCTCAATAAAATCGTCACTTTTATCAATCCTAACACCTCCTATAAGTGTTAAAAAGAAGGCACAAAGAAGGGCAGAGTTGAGGCAAGAAGCACTTTGTTGATGGCCTTACCTAATGAGCATCAATTAAAGTTCAACTCATACAAGGATGCTAAGACACTGATGCAGGCTATTGAGAACAGATTTGGAGGTAATACTGCTACAAAGAAAACTCATAAAAATCTTTTGAAGCATCAATATGAAAACTTTGCTGCATCCAGCACATAAGTGATTGAGAAAACCTATGAAAGGCTTCAAAAGCTAATTAGTCAACTGGATATTCATGGTGAAGTTATCCCTCAAGAAGACATCAATCAGAAGTTCTTGAGAAGCTTGTCACAAGAATAGACTATGCATACTATTGTATGAAGGAACAAACCAGAGATTGAGACATTGAGTTTGGATGACCTCTTCAACAACCTGAAGGCTTATGAATTAGAGGTCAAGGGGACATCTAGCTCAACCACAAACTTATATAATGTAGCCTTTCTGTCCTCTAGCAGCACTAACAGTGCAACTAGAGCAGTTAATACTGCTCAGGGTGTTAATACTGCCAGCACTCAGGGTGCTGCTGATAGCTTAACAACTGTTGAAAATTTGAGTGATGTTGTGATTTATTCCTTCTTTGCTAGCCAACCAAGTATTCCACATCTTGATAATGAAGATCTATAACAAATCCATCCTGATGATCTAGAAGAGATGGACTTGAGGTGGAACATTGCTATGTTGACTATCAAGGCAAGAAGATTCTTGAAGAATACTGGAAGGAAGTTGTACATGGCCAACAAAGAAAGAATTGGGTTTGACAAGTCCAAGGTGGAGTGTTTTAACTGCCACAAGAGAGGACACTTTGCAAGGGAATGCAGGGCACCCAGGAATCAAGACATCAAGAACAAGGAGCCTACCAGAAAGACTGTGCCAGTTGAGGAGGAAACTACTTTGTAGGATCGATATACCTCTAGTTAATAAGCCTTTAGCTGTATTGGATGTTATCTTCATGAATACAGCCAAGTCAGTTAACAATGAAACATTGATGTAATACTATCAACTATGTCGGAAACTAGTTAATCAGTAATCAGAAGAACACACAATGATTTTAACAAACGATTTGTATTATCACACGTTGATCTGCTTAAGTTGCAGATCCTAAATACAATACATATCTCTAATACTTCTAAACCTAATGCTTTTTATTGAGTCTTTCTAATGCCTTCCTTGAGATCTTTTATAATACGTAAGGATACTCTAGTAGGTGTACAGTTCTTTATGGACACAATTACTAATTAATACTAATCACTAATGTAATGTTATATGATTAATACAACTATTACTTGATAATTACTATGTAACGTTTAAACTAATTATCCTTTAAAGATCCTTTAATAAAGGCAGTACTTGACTTTTTCATACTAACAGGCAGTACTTTGACCTTCTGACTTGTATTTCCCAACAATCCTCCCCTAACTTGAATTCTACTTGCTTGACTTCAAGTTTCTTGTTGGTCTTGGACTTCTTTGTTCAGCATCAATACAAGTCTTTTATCTTCCAGATATAATCTCTCTTAAGAGTATCTGTATTACAATCGTTATGAGTATCTGTGAAATTGGAAACCTCTTGTTTTGAACAGAAACACTTTCAAAAATTCTTTAGTCTTTGCATCAATACAAGATTGTTCTTCAATCAGCTGCAGGTCTTTCAGCAACATAAAGGGTTTTTTATGAGCTTTACCAAGTAGCCATTCACTCTTGGGCTAGTCAGTTCTTTGGTACCTAGAAAGGTAATAATCCATGGTGATAACTGAAACCACTTCAAACACTCAGACATGAATCATAGTGTGTTGAATGACTATATGACTTTTGGTAAGTCATTTCAACCATGAACGGATTTGATAAGTCTTTTACCTGTAGACGTTTGCTCAGGACTGCCAACTCTCAGTATAAAACATTGGTGAGATTGAGAACCATATACGTTGAGTAAAAATATTAATAGGCTATAAACGGATTTGAAGATCACACCAGAGGTCTTACCTCTTTGGTGAATTCAATCTTTCTTGTCTGTTAGACAAGGTGAGTTGAATACCATTTGCATGTAGTACAAGCACTAACTCAGTGTTACACTAAAAACTTTTGAAAAATATTGTGCTTAAATGTTTTTGCACATCAAAACTTTCAAAATATTTCAAAAATAACTTTTTAACTAGCAGTACTTTCAAATAAGGTACTGCTTGTTCACAGTTAAGTCTTTATATCCAAAACAAGATTGTTATTTCAAGAAAAAATTTGATAAATAATACATTTGTTTAAAGAATCATCACCATCTTCACGTTGTCCCATAAAATAAATTAGATGTATCAATGTGAATAGCTGTTTCACTTCATCTTGCAACTTCTACATACCACGATTTGAGGCATCCTGATCATTAGCTCTCTTGATAGAGGATATCTTCTTTCTGTGAGCATATGAATCATTGTACCATCCTCTAATTCTAATGTATGCACTCCCGAAGATTCATTAAGTCTCCATCTTACAATTTCCCAATCTTCTTGATTCTTCCAGAAGTCATCATCACTTGTTGCAGACGTCTCCCAAATGGTTGTAAGATCACCCAAAAGTATCAATCCTAACCCGGTTGGTGGAATATGCTTATAATAGTCTTGTACAACCAGATATAGATGATGTAGATCCTGTCTATCCAAAATATGCAGTATCTCCCATAGAGTGTCGAACGCTCTGAAATGACTATTTGCTCTATAAATCATGAGATACTCTCCATCGGGTGAGTCAATGACCTTGAATTCTGTAATCATAGAGATTGCTTCCAGTGACTCTCTATCTTGTGCACTCTTCTCAAAGTCTACAATCCTAAGATAATTTCTGAGCTCATCAATTGTCTCTGTCCTCAATTTAAGCTTCTTTGATGGCTGTTCTTCTGTAATTGTAGCTTTTCTCTTCCTTAAGAGTCTCTTTGCATCTCTCTCTTGTAACATCTGCTTTTCCTTTTCTGAGCCAATTGGAATAAAATCTTTGAAAGAATCTTTGATGGATTCTTGAACTTTGTCATACAGTTCCTTCATTTGTGGATACTTTAGTTTTTGCAAATTCTTGTATCCTTGACCCTTTAAGAAACTCATCATTTGATTCCTTTCTTGTACAAGAGATGTAGGTTTCTTCGAAATAGTCTTTGGTTTCTTCAAAGCTTCCAACCTTTTTCTCTCTTCTTCTGCATCCCATTCTGCTTGAACCTTTCTAGCAACTTCCTCATCATTTGTAGTCTCCAAAGCTCTGATTTGTTGAAGAGATAATTTCTTCTTTTTGGGCTCTTCAATCAATATCCCTTTACCTTTTTCTTTTGGGTCAGAAGCTTGAGATGGTTGTTGAGGTTGAGATTGCATAGGACCAGGAATGCTTAAGCCTCTTGTTCTATTGAGATCAGCAAGAAATTCATCATCTTTGAATTGTTCTTCAGGCTCTTCTTCTTGAGTTGGACGAATTGGACTTGAAGGACCTGCTTCATCATCAAAATCTAAAGTCCTTGGAGTAACAGTACTTTGTCTAGCAGTACTTTGAATCCTCTCCAAATCCAATTCTTCAGTATCCCCACTTTTTACATCAGAAGCATCTTTTTCTTCTTCAATAAGCACCTCTTCTGTTTCATCACTCTTTCTTTCTAAGTCAGGAGTAACAACAGCTTCTGTAGCATCAACATCTTCATAAACAAAAGCTGTATGGTGATGGTCATCTTGATCATGATGTTCTTCAGACAAATTACTTTCATCTTTATTCCTCCCCAGTTTGACTGAAGACACCTTCTTCCTTTGCTTCTTCCTTTGCTTCTTTCTTCTTTTCTTAAGATTCTGACTTTCTACCCAAAAAGCGTGATGTTTGACCACTGGCTGTACCAATTTTGACAGTTTCTTGAGTTTGGCCTTTAGCTTGTGAATCTGTTTGGCTTGAGAAAGAGTTTGCTTCTTGAGCCTCCTAACCTCCCTGTTTAAAGCATAGAGATCCAAAAGTCCCTCATCTCCTCCAGATGTTTGAGACGCATCTGTGGGAGTATAATCATTGGGAGATTTTGGAATATCAGCAGTACCTTGAGCTTCAGCGGTACCTTGGGAGTCAGCAGTACCTTGTACTTCAGCAGTTCCTTGTAAATCAGCAGTACCTTGTGAATCAGCAGTACCTTGTGAAATACTAGCTTGAGCAGCACTTTGAGCAGGGGTACCTTGAGCATCCCTTGGAGAACTTGCAGCCCTAGAATGAGGACTAGTACTATGTGCTTCCTCTGCTGCTAATGCTGTTACGACCTCTAACATAGGTGGAGTCAAAGGTGTAATCCGACATGAGAACTTAGGACTATGCTTTCTCATAAAAGTAAAAACTTTAGAGGGAAGAGTAACTGATAGTAAAAAATGCTGAGGTCTGGTTACTCCCTCTAATTGCTTGTTCAAAAATAGTTGAATGAATCTAGGATACATGAGAAAAGGTTTACCATTGGCAATATGTCCTAGCATCCCATTCATAATCATCAAAGAAAAGTTGAACTTTTGGTTGGTCGCTAATCCTACTAGAGCTGATGCTATGTTAGTCCCAAATTGTTCCCATGATGTACTCTTAGGACTAAGACAGTGAAGTAAAACATGAACTAAATACTTCCACTGAGGACTAAATAGAGGTTTAGAAAAAGTAAGTTGTGCCAAATTACCCTCATAGCCTATGTCTCTGAGCGAGTCCCAAAGAACTTGCTTTGGAAAGCAGTCAATACCATCAGCATCATCGAATAGTAGATCAGCCCGAATGGTTTCCTCTGAAATCAAAACCTTCTTTCCAGCTACCGTGGCGCGAATATGAGGCACTTCATTAATTACTCTTAGAGAAGCTGTAGCCCAAAATTGTTGAAGCCACGGACCAATGAGATCAGGATTAACTAACAAAGAATAGTTAATTGAGCATCCAGTGAGATAATCAATGATTTGATAAAAATCAGCATTATGCGCAGTCTTCTCCACACAAGCAATCATATTATGCTTGTTACAAGTGCGAATATTGGCCATTTGATATGAAATTGATGTGCGTCGGAGGTTGTATTTAAAAAATTTGTGAATAAAAAGAAATGAAATGAGAGAAAAAATGCAATTAAGTTGAGCATTTATAGGTTGCTACGGTTAACAAAGAAAGTTACCGTTGTAAATACGTTTTTATCTCAAAAACGTACGTTGAGCATCCGACGCAGTACTTTCTAAGACGAGCAGTACTTTGAGTTGGCTAAGCAGTACTTTCAACCTAAAAAGCTTTCCAACTCAAATTTGTCAATCACAACCCTGCAATTTTTCAAAATATCTCTTCAAATCATTAAAACTTTGAACAATCATTCATATTCTCCCCGTAAGCGTAACAATAGTGCTTCCAAAGATTCTTTCCAACCAGAACAGTACGTCACTTGAATACCAGTACTTTAAATGTAGTCTTCCCCTCAAACGTAGCTATGGGTTCATCATACCAAAGGTTACCACCAAAAAGTTAAATCTTGCCAAGTCAAAGCCTTTGGTGAGTAAATCTGCTACATTGTCATCAGTATGTACCTTGACCACATTAATGAGCCTCTGCTCATAACAATCTCGGATAAAGTGATGTCGAATCTGAATATGCTTAGTCTTTGAGTGAAGAACAGGATTCCTCACAATGCATATGGTACTCTCATTGTCTATATAGATTTCAGTGTTCATGAAGTTAAATCCATAATATAGCAGTTGATTTTGCATCCAAAGTACCTGAGCACAACAACTTGCAACTGCTACATATTCTGCCTCTGTAGATGATATAGCCACAATTGTTTGTTTCTTGCATTGCCAAGAGACCAGTCTTCTTCCAAGATATTGACATCCTCCTGAAGTTGATCGTCTATCATGATTGTCCCCAGCATAGTCACTGTCTGAAAAAGCTTCTAAATGAAAAGGAGAATCCTTAGGATACCATAAACCCAATTTTGGTTGATGTTTGAGGTACCTAAAGATCCTTTTTACAGCATGCATGTGAGAGACCTTTGGAGTGACTTGAAACCTTGCACACAGACAAACAGCAAACATTATGTCTGGTCTTGAAGCAGTTAAGTACATGAGACACCCAATCATAGACCTATAAAGATGTACATCAACATCTTCACCCTCTTCATCTTTTCCTAGAGATTTATGAGCTTCAATTGGGGTAGATGCTGGCTTAATGGTTCTAAAGTCAAATTTGTTGAGAATGTCTTTCACATATTTGTCTTGACTTAGAAAAATACCAGCAGTAGTTTGCTTGACTTGAAGCCCCAAAAAGAAAGTGAGTTCACCCATTGAACTCATCTTGAATTCCTTTTGCATAAGTTCTTCAAAATCCTTCACCATAGAAGACTTGGTAGATCCAAAGATAATATCATCTACATATACCTGTACCAACATGATATCTCTTCTATCCTTCTTAATAAACAGAGTTTTATCAATAGCCCCTCTCCTATATCCATGTTTCAAAAGAAAAGTGGAAAGTCTTTCATACCATGCTCTTGGGGCTTGATGTAAGCCATAAAGTGCCTTGACTACTCTGTAGACCTTGTTTGGATGAGCAGGATCTTCAAAACCTGGAGGCTGTTTTACATACACCTCTTCTGTGATGTTGCCATATAAAAATGCACTTTTGACATCCATCTGATAGACAGTAAAGCCCATGAAAGATGCAAATGCCAAAAAGAGTCTGATTGCTTCAATTCTGGCAACTGGTGCAAAAACTTCATCATAATCCACACCTTCCTCTTGTCTGTACCCTTGTGCAACCAGTCGTGCTTTATTCTTGATAATAGTACCCCGTTCATCCCTCTTGTTTCTAAAAACCCATTTAGTTCCAATCACTCTCTTGCCATCTGGTAAGTCACATAATACCCATACATCTTGTAGCTTGAATTGAAGCAGTTCTTCTTGCATCGCTTCAACCCAACTTTCATCTGCTAAGGCTTGAGAGACTTTCTTGGGTTCCTCTTGAGATAAGAAACAAGCAAACAAGCATGTTTGCTGATCTTTGTGGTTAGTTCTATTTTGCTTGTATATGAAAGATAGCAATGCTTGATGTTGATTTGAAGTACTGTCTAGAAGCTTTCTTCTTGTTTGAACCCCAGCAGTACTTTTGCCAATAATTTGACTTTGAGGATGAATTTTATGGATTCTAAGTGTGGGAGTAGAGGGAACATCAATGGTAGAATCCAAGTTGTTGTAGTCCGTCCCCCCCCAGCTACTCTATCTCCGCCTATCCCAGCAGCAAAAGAGGTTTGTAGAGAAAAACACCAATCTGTGAGTATCATCATCAGAATCTGTGCGGGTGTATTTATTGTGCCAGTACTCTTGAGGAGGTGTATTAGCCCGTAATTTAGAGTGAAAGTACTTCAACATTTTCATTTTTTCATTTTCCCATGTCAAGGTGCCGATACCCTTTCTTTTCCTCTTCAAAAGCAATCCTTGATCATCATTATGAGCTTTGACAGAAGATTCTATGATGCATCAAACTTACAAGCTCAATCTAGTAAAGCTTGATTCTTCAGAGGACCAATTTAACCTTCTTTTGCAGCAGTACGTTCCTCTGGAGAGGCAAGGTTGAGCTGTATGAACAATGAATTTGCTGGTCATCGACATTATCTTCAACATCATCACAAGATATTCCTTGTTCTTATGATCAGCATAGGTTTTTTCTTTCCTTACAACCAGTAATGTAATTCATGGATGGAGTTAGAAGGACAAGATCAAACACAAACAACCAATCAGGACCTTTCCCCCCTTTTGTTCTCCTAATTCTCAAGAAAGTTTACATAAAGACAATCTGGAACCTTTCCATTGTGACCTGTTATAAGAACTAGACTCTAAAAAAACCCCCTTTTTTGCTGTTAGTAGAGTATACCCCAACAAATATCCTTCTATCTGACTTGCCATCAAACTTACCCAAATGAATCCAGAGTATTAATTATAAAGTCAGAGAGCATACCAAAAGGTCTCATGAAACTAATGTAAGGAGAGATCTTCCCATCAAGATAATTTCATAAGGAGTCTTCATATGAGGTTTAGTAGTCAATCACCGACACCCACAACACTATAAAGCACATAACAACAGCATTAATGACTGCTCAAATCACAGCCCAAAATTAATAGGTAAAAGAGAAGTCTGCAAGACATAGTTTTTTCTACGGCACTTTCAAAAGGAGTCCTATTCTTTATTCTTTCTTCTGCAACAAAAAAACACAGCACCAAGCACCATTTTGCCTGTGGAGTCCTGGCAATAGCTATATTCTCCTCTCTTGATTCCTTTCTTGGCACAAAACCACATTCAAATTGATTTCTTGAAATCTCTGTTCGCATGATCACCACCTGATGGTCTTACACCTCGTTTTATGTCTTTCAGCCCTTTATCCAAAACCCACAAATCAAATCATGAAGCATACTCAATATGTTTTTCAATCCATTGTAGGCCAAGAAAAACACCTAACTGAATTTGCTGCAATCAATCAGTGACCACCAAGCAGTACTTCTTAATTCTTCCTATTTACCAACCTCACCAACTCTCCACTGAAAACAGGTTCCAAAAACAAATATAAAATCCAAATGTGGCAATTCAAGAGGTTCTCTGACAGTTTCTTTCCTCAATCTTCTCTGCAAGATGCCTTGGCTGTATACCCTTTCTACATGCCCACAGGCCACACAGAAGTGATCAAGCTTGAACGATGAGCGCTCTTGGAAGGTAAACTCACACTCCTCTCACATTGCGAAGTTGCCTTTAATTTTAACCAACTTGTTGATATTTTTGAATTACATTCCCCACCCAGTCTTCTTGTGCCATAGACAGACTTCATCCTCTGTTGCCTGTTGCAACCAAACAAGGTGGATTCCTCCAGAGGGAATATAATATTCTTTAGATCCAACCAAGCTGTAGACCATCATTCTTTCTAGGAGCTCTAAGAATACCAAATCTTCATCAACAAACGTTTGAATTTTGGAGATAGGGATTAAGACATTTCTTTTATTCTGTGAAGAGAACATTGTGCCTTCTTATCACAGATTTGAGACCCAGATAAAAGAATTAACACTTGGAGCTCTTCCCACATAGCTAACTTTCTCAAAAGTCTAAGCATCGATGTCTTAATGGTTTCCTTTTCCTGAGATTCTTCCACCTTTAAGAGAACATTTCCAAAGGCCACATAACTACCTTTGAACTCTTTAAAAAATCAGACAACTTGTCCTTGTCAACTCCTGTCATACTTCCATAGCAAATCCACTGTCAATGATCAGCATAGACCCTTGAGATCCTCTTCTGATTGCCCCTGAACAAACAAAAGTTAAGAATTAGAAAACTCTTTTAAGGTTACCCAATCATAACTCACTTGGAATACCCCTAATGGAGTTACATAAAACATACAATATTGATTGATGAGTGTGTAAGATTCCATTACCACCTATTCACAACCACAGAATCTAGATATTTCCCTTTTGGTTTCCATGTTTGTTTTGGACTTAACATTGCTACTCTTTTTGTGACAGTTTTTGTGGAAGTACTCTAACTTAGCTTGGGAATCCAACAGAACTTTCCTCCACCTTACCAACCCAGATCTTAAACAATTACTTTTTCTGGGTCTTTGTGGTTTATTTATTTAAGAGGAGGTTCTTGTGGTAGAAGGAACTCGATGAAAGGTGAGTAACTTGAGATTCCTAGGTCTTCTATTATCCACCCATGATCTAACTTCATCAGTACTTTCGTGAATAGTACTCGTCCTGTGGTACTCCAAGATCTAGCAGTACCTTGATAAGTCACGTTTGCAAGTACTTTTATTTGAAGGGGTACAGGGTTATGAGTCATTTTTGGTCTAGCAGTACTTATCAACCCATCCCTTGTAAGTACTGGCTTAAGATTGCATAAATGATCTCCTTAGGTGAGGGTTCCTAGATTTTCATGCGAATTACTAAGGTTGGAACTCTTAGGGATTTGTTCCAAACAGTCTTAGGATTCCCTTGAACCCTGTGTTCCCTAGATTTATGAGTTTTCGGGTGTGTTGGAAGGTCTTTCATGTAGATTGCAGTCCTTAATAAAGATGATTAGACTGTAACATACTAAACATAAACCATTTGCCCTCTTTGTTCCCAAGTCCTTTGTCCTAGATTCCTTGAACCAACCATGTTTTGACTTGTTAGGCGAGACCTTTTTCAAAAGAATTTTTCCACTATTCTCTGAGTTAAAAGCAGTTCCTTTGACTTTCTGAAACAACAGTCTCTTCCATCCTCACTATCAACCCAAACTTCAATATGACTTTTATTTCTATCATTGCTAGATTGACTAGATTTTGTTTTCTCTTGATTAACACTTTATTCCTAATGGCTAGTTCATCTATCCCTGTAAAGGAGACATTTGCCCTAGGTGGAATAATTGTACCTGTAGGTGGAGGTACTGCTTTGTAGGCCTTTTCTCTTTTGAAGTTTTCATATGTAGAATCAGTCAACGTTTCATCCCCAGATGAAATGTCACTTTCCATACTATTACTAGACTCAATCCCAAATCCTATACATGACTTATCAGACACATATCTTTGTTTGTTTAGGACTTCATTTTGAAGTACTGAAGCACTAGAATAATAAATTTTTGACCATTTTTCAAGTTTTAACGTTTGAAAAATCATCTCGTTCTTTCAAGACTTGATTCTAATTCCTTTGTTTTTTTCTCAGTTTCAAATCTCTTATCATTAAGTCATATTCCATTTGTTCATACTTATCACCCCATGCATACATTCTTTTCATGTGTTTTAAGCATACCTCTAATGTCTCTAAGCTCATTATGATATCCTAAATTTCAGTCACTAAGCTCTTTAAAATTATCTCTTTCAGTTTATAGCTTTCAAGCCACTTTTTATAAGAATACTACATTTGGAAACAGTAAAGTACCTCTGAGTGTGTAGCCATCAAAGCAGAGATACCGGTGCAACTCCCATCTAGGCTATGTTGCTCCAGTCAAAATCACACCAAGTCATCTTGTCCAAAATGCACATGTTCTGCATCAAACTCCATGCTCTAATATCTTGACTCTTCAACTCCATCAGTGCCAACATAAGCATATGTCCACTGGTTCAGCATCAAATTCCTGGTCCAATCAGAATCATATCTTCAATTGTTGTCTGATGCACCAAGGCTTTTATTTGCATCTTCAATAGCCACAGTCTTCTTTTCTGACGACCATTTGCTACTGTTACTTGATACTTAGCAAACCGACCCTCTCCTAGCAAAATGACCAGACTTTTGACAATTAAAACATTCAATCTTTGATTTGTCAAAAGTGATCCCATTTTTTTGGCTGAGATCAATTGTCTTTTCCTGTCTTCCTCCATAAACTTCCCCTTATCCTTGCAGTTATCCAATAGCCACCATGCCACCTAATGTCAATTCTTCCATAGCATCTTTCATCAATTTGGCAAGAAAGTCTTCAATCAATCATGATTGTAGGCATGGATGCGTGTTGAGAAAGAAGGAACATATGATTTCAACTGAGTGGAAGCATAGTAGGAGCATGTTGGAACCTTTGCATGAGCAGCTGTGTATATCTTTTGGGATTTTGGTTGGTTCAGCAGTACTATTGTTTCAAAGATACTGCCCTTAACTTCTGTGGACAAGGACAGCAATGTTTTGAGAATTTGAATTTTGAGACAAAAAACCTTTCAATTCAAGCTGCATATACAACCTTTAAGTTGTAGAAGAGATATCAAAGTCTAACTCGTCTAATCCAGGATGTCCCCCGAAACAATGGTAGTCCCCACTACATATGCCACACTAGAATGTAGGCTTCTTAGAACTTCAGTTGCATCTTCAATGGACACTGTAGCATCAGTAATTCAAGCATGCAAAGGATATGCCTGAAACCTTACGTATGCTGAATCTAGTTCTTCCCAAATCAATAGTAAATGACTCAAATTGTTGTTTCAACAGATTCTTTGCATCTTCTTATGATGCTGTCGTTTCCATCCAAATCTTGCTTTTTTGGCTTTCCATAAGAGATCTTGCATCTACAGCATCAAGAAAACCTGATAAGATGTCTATCAGGTATTGGCAGAAAGCAGTATATTAGGGCATTCCCTCATTGTTTCCTTCTTGCGTTTGCAGGCAAGTGAAAGTTTTTGTGTCAGATACTGTGAGGAGATGCAGATCAGTTGTAGGTTTGGTCATTGGTGAGATGTCCCATAAGTAGTGATCAGTGATAGCAAATGTACTGTCGCATCTTCATGGACCATAGGTCATATTCACCTTTCTTGATTATAGGGATTCTGAGTGCAGTAACGGACGAGGTGGGAGGGATAGGTTCTGTTTCAGACATCTTTTATGAGTTTAGAAAGATTTCGATTGATTAAAAGTTCTTCTAGATCAGAGTCTCTTCACAAGCTCTGATACCACTTGTAGGATCGTTATTCCTTAATGAAACACTGATATACTGTCAACTATGCGGAATCTAGTTGGCAGTACTTAAGAAGAACACACAATAGTTTCTCAAACGATTTCTTTTATTAACCTTTTGAATCTGCCTAACTTGCAGATCCCTAATACAATACTAATAATTCTTAACTTCGTGTTTTTCTATGTTTGTTCTATATTCTAATATCTTCCTAGAGATCCTTTTATAAACATAAGGATAACCTCTAGTAGATGTACAGTCCTTGTATATCATAAACACTAATTGATACTTATCACTAATAACTGTTACAAGATAAATGCCTAAAACATCGTTAAACTTTAATTCCTATATCCACGGCAGTACTTCGATCTTTGACTGGCAGTACTTCGATCTTTCATTTAGCAGTACTTTGACCTTTTGACTTGTATTTCCCAACAACTTAAAACAGGTTAGAAACAAAGACAAATAGGCCTGCATTGTTAGTTTTGTGTTTTGCCAAAATTTGTAAATTTTTGCTAAGTGTTGAAAAAAGAAGAAAATGCTTTTTCACTTGCTTTCTATGAAACTTATTGTGAATTTCAAAATGCTTTTTGATTGTTGATTCTTGTTATTTGAGGTCAAATCTTAATCTGTTGTGGTTAAAAGTTTCATAAGTTCTATTTGTTAGCTTATTTTTAAGCTCAAAAGCTTGTATTTGTGAAGATTGCAAAAGTTTAAGAAAATATTTTTCTAAGGTGTTTGAATCTGTGTGAATAAGATAGATAAAGAGTGATGCTTTAATTTGTTGTATATAGGTGGTAGCTTTTTCAGACGCTTTTTAAGTGCTTATTTGAATTACAAACTGCTTTTACTTTGTTGCTTATCGTAGCCTTTTTGGCCAAGTCTTTTCAGTGGTATAAGCCACTAACCATAAGGACTTTTGCTACCTTATTTTTAAGCTAAAAAGGTCCCCTTAGGCTGATTGCTTATGATGAATACATTTTGGCCAAAAAGCCCTTTTTTCTTATTTAGGCTTATTGCTTATTTCATTTTTGGCCCTTAAATTTTAGATTAGTATAGCTTATTAGGTTAGTTTAAGTCATTTTAGCTTAATTCCTTCAGTTTTGAGATTATTTAAGCTTATTTGCATTTTAGCTTAAAATTCTTAAGTTTTATAGCTTTTTGATCATTCTGTCTTTCTAGCTTATTTTTTGTTCAAATATGCTTATTAGGGGTAGTTAAGTTCCTGTCTTAGCTTATTTTGAGTTTTCATTTGCTTATTAGTGCTTAAATAGTCAAACAGTTAGCCATTTTAGACTTAGTGTAGTTAAGCTTAATCTGTCACCTTTTTAGCTTATTTTGTGCTTATTTTTGGCTTATAAAAAAGTGGTTTTGTTAAAGTTGCTTATTTTTAAGTCCTCTAAAAAGTTGTAAAAAAAATGAAAAACAAAAACGTTTGGGATTAGGGGAAGTCCTAGGTGAGCAAGGCTCGAACCCGGGACCTCTACCCTACTCACCAAACGTTTTTACACAACACAACACTACGGGACTAAAGCCATTGGGGGGGGGGGAGGGGGGGGGAGGGTGCTAAAAGGGGGGAGTTGGGGGGGGGGGGTGGGGAGGGGGGGGGGAAGGGGGGGGGGGAGGAGAGGGGGAGGAGGGGGGGTTGGGAATCATTTCCGTTAGTCTTTGCATATTCTATATATTTATACATTTTTGAGCCCTTTTTCATATAAGCTCTTCGTAGCTTATTTTGAGCTTTTTAGAGCTTATTTGATAAGCTGGCTTAACCAGCTTATTTTTCCTAGGATCTTTACAACTTTTAGGACTTTTCTGCATTTTTTTATATTTTTTCTCCTTTATTTATTATTTTTCTTTATTTTTTGAAGTTTAAAAATTTAGAAAATCATTTAAAAATAGTAAATTAATTCAGAAAAATACAAAAAAATAGTTTTTAGATTTAGAATAAATAGTTTTAGGTTTACAAAGTTTAAAATCTTTTTTATCATTTTTAGATTTTAAACTTCATTTTTTGCTTTTTAAATTAATTTTAGGAAATAGTTTTTAATTATAAAAAGTAGTGAAAAATATTTTTCTGAGTTTTTATCACATTTTAAACTTTTCTAAAGTAGAAAACCATTTTTTTTAATTTTTAGGGATTAATTTGTCATTTTCTAGGATTTTAAATAGATTAAATAGGTTTTAATTCATAAAAAATTATTAAAAAGTCAAAAAAAATAAAATATTTTTTATAAAATTTCCTTTTGTCATTTTAAAGGTTTAGAAACCAAATTTGCATTTTTAGGGTTAAGATTAGCCTTAGTTAGTTTTTAGTCGCGTTTTTAGGATCCCCGTTTAACCTTTTTAGTTTAAATTTGTACGCCTTAATTATTTTTAGTTTAAATTGCCTTAATTTTCTCGTAGTTTTAGAAAACCAATCTAAATCTTGTTCCATTCAAGCATCGATTATCAAAACGACTCTCGACTTTCAATTGCATTCCTCGTTGGGGATAACGACCCGGGAATCATACTCCCGGTTTACTACAATTGAGGTTTTTGACTATCCTTATTATAAGTATTATATTTATATATATTTTAAAAAGGGTTAGCATCAATCTTTGATCAACTGCCAATTCGGTTACACCTAAAACTGCCAATTCGATTACAACTAAAACTGCCAATTCGGTTACAACTACAACTGACTGCCAATTATCGGTATAACTATACTAAACTCAAATCTTAAAACAAAAAATGACACCTTTTTGATCATTTTTCCTAAATTTTCTTGTACAACTAGTATTACTAAACCTATAGGTACCTTTAAAATGCAAACTTTATGGTTTTTAAGCTAAAAATTTCAAAACCAAGATTTGTACTTTATAAGGTTTTCGAAAACTAAAAGTGTTAACCAAAGATGAGTTGTTTTCTTTTCTTGATCCAAAGCAAATACACCTATAATCCCAAAGATACTAGATCAAATTTACCTAGGTAAATGACCTTTTAGTGTACAAAGAAGCTTTGAAAACAAAAGAAAAATAAGAAAAGGACGTACGGTTTAAGAAAGGAAACGAACCAAACAAAAACACAAAAACCTAAGCAAATCACTCCATAGCTCTTGATACCAATTGAAGAAACTAAGTAATCCTTTGATCTAAATAAGAACTAGAAGAGAATAGTGAAAGGAAGAAGTATTTATAGTGAGAGAAAGTAAAGGAAAAGAAATGCATTAAGTGTGTGAAAAATACAACCAACCAACCAAACCCCTCATCCAAGGCATTGGAGAGGCTTTAAATCACCTATGGCCGCCATGGATTGCTTATGGGATTTTCATGGGCCTTTTGGCCCACTTAGTTTACTAAACATTACATTTTCTAACTACGGGCTTTGACTAACTATTATTGGAAGTGACCGATACTTTTCGTGTTTCTAACAGGTAGTAATCTCGATCTTCGACTTTAGGACTTTAACGTAATAGAAAAAGGATTTTCATCAAAAGTGATTTCCCACAAATTAACTGGTTTCAACTTAAGACTTATCTTGGTTTAAATTAATCGAATATGTCACTCGAACAATCAAGTTACTATTATATCAAATCTATTTTGTTTATCAAATAACCTAAGTGAATTTTTTTGCTCGAATGATAAAGATCATAAAAAAATCTTTAAAATCATATAGTGCACAACGGGTCTTTCGACCTATACCATTATACGTATATAATCAAAGTTGATGAACAAGTTTAACAAGATTAGATATGATAGGATTGTAAAACAAGCTTAAGATTGATAAGATCGAAATGACATCAAATGCTTAATTATTATGTTAACATCACCGAGTAGTCATAAGAGGTTGAGCCTCTGATGGCCATGGTGTTCATGATAACAGAGTTTAATAAAGAAAAAAGAAACATACGAAATTCGGATTGAGAAATGGATTGAATACCACTTTTACAAGAACGAATTCGTAAAGAAACCTTATTTAACTAAATAATATTCCTCGTTCTTCGCTGGAATTTTGGGCTAAACTTCAAGGATTGATGAAGATTGAGGGAGAGATGTTTGTATTGGAAGTATGTGTTGAATTGTGTGAAATTCCTCTCAATTTATAGGCTGGGCGAGGGTAAAAGTATGGCACATCTTCGCTTGAGAGTGCTGTCTTACTTGCTTCTTAATTGCGTAAACTTTAATGCAGAGATGAATGCGTCACATGATGTAAAAGTGCATCGTACTTAGGGTATAAACTGTCCGTCATTTACTCAGCCTGAAGTGCGACATACTTGGGTAAAGTGCGGTGTACTTTGCTTGATTTTTGGACTTAAAATTATTTTATTCTTCCGTAAGGTGTAAAATACTTGTGTCTTTAGTCTTTTTGAGCTTGAGATGTCTTCAAGTGAACCTACACATATTTCATGCTTTTAAGTAACAAAAGTTCACGAGAAATGATAAAATACATACAAATAACTCCGCAAAAAACATGTATAATCAAGGCCTTATCAGAAGGTCAAGCACTCACAAACACACAAACACATATTTCAATCAAACAATCAAAAACTACAAAAACCGTTCCCCGGCAGTGGTGCCAAAAACTTGATGCGTGTTTTCCTTTAAAAGAAACTACGTCAGGTTTTACATTTACATAACCCTAACTACCTTGACTATTCCAACGCACTAAAGAGCAGTGTACCCTATCGTGTACAGTGTAGTGATTGGTAAGTACGGGTGTATACCCAAAGAATGGTTTGTATCTCTAATGTGTTTCAAAAGCTTTAAATTTATAATGACTAAAAATACAAATTTTAGAAATATAGGTAAACACACTGTGTAAGAAAGTAAAACCCATATGTATGATATATGAAATTTTATTTTAGGTAAGACCAGGTCGTCCACAGGGATTTGAGTAGTATTTGAATAATCATAAAGAAAATAGACTTTACAATTTTGAAAATAACTTTTGTTTTACCAGTGATAATAAAGATGACTACTCGGATAGTTAAAAATATTTTATAAGTAGTGGTAATGAATAAGACCTCGAAGATGGAACTTTAACTTATAAAAAAGATTTCTCGTCAGAAAACGTTTTCACAAATTAACTTAATTAACTCAAGACTTATATTTAGTAGACTAGACCAATCGTGTCACTCGAATGATTCAGATAACTTATTATATCAAAGCTATATGTTTATCAATTTACAGAAAGTGGATTCCGTCACAAACGATAAAGACCGATAGACAAATCTTTAAAATCACATATATCATAACGGGTCTTTCGACCTATACCATATGATTATAAAATCTAAGTTGAAAGAAAAACACAAAACCGATAAGATAGATATAATAAGGGGAGGCAACATAAGCTATGGATTCAAAAGTCACGATAAAACAATCATACAAAAACACTTATTCATTATCATAACTATCATCGATGTTTCATTGGAATTAGCCACTCAGGCTAAGGAGTTCATAACATAAACTTGATTCAATGAACGCACATTATTGTAATAAACATGATGAAGTTCTTCTTCGTTTCTTGGTTGTTTGATCTTGATTCTGCAAAGGTGTATTTTTATGACTTGAAATATTGAAAGGATTGTTGTATTGGTGAGTGATTGATTAGTATGAAGAATTGGGAACCGAAAAGTTTGAGAATTTATGGCTCTATTTAAATAGGCCTGATTACAGGTATAGAAGTGCGGCGCAACAAGAGATGCAAATAATGTGGCGTACTTGGTGATTACATGCGTTGGTAATTTATGTTTTATTGAAGAAGTGTGCGTGCACACAAGATTTGTTGGCGTACTTAGGGTGTTAATGCAAGTAGTATTGTATACTGTCATTTATTCTTTGTAAGCCAATAGGAAAAAGTTCGGTCGCACAATCCTTGTAATGCATCGAACTGGGAGTTAATGCGTTAATTTGACTAAGTCTTTTATATTTGACTTTGAGGAGAAGTACGGGCCACTTAAGGTAAGTGCGACGCACTTTTGCAGTTTTAGCTTAAGACTAACTTTTTCTTGCATCTTGATTTCCAAAGTGTATAAGTATTTGATCTTTGTTTGATTTACGCTCGGGATGTCTTTAAGTGAACCTACAAGTATTTCATGCTATTAAGTATCAAAAGTTCACGAGAAATGATAAAAATGAATAAATAATGCCACCAAAAACATGTATAATTAGGGAGTTATCAAATCCCTCCACACTTAGCTGTTGCTTGCCCCCAAGCAATCAAAGCGAGAAAATAAGATCATTTATTATGACGTGGAGAAAATTTAGATTTTTACTAGAGCTTGCATATTAATTTTTCAAGCATAGACATATAACATAACACCTCACAAGGGAATGTGTTTTTATTTGTTATTTACTCAAGCAACTCAGATAGGGTTTACATATTTCTGTGAAGACACTCAATTTGCACAGACATAATCTAGACAGCTACCATATGCTTGTACTTGACACATAAACATGACCAAAGGGTGGAACTTGATACCGATGAGGGATAATAGCATATACAGATCTTCATGTGCCGGAACTTAAGCCTTTATATATATATATATATATATATATATGTGTGTGTGTGTGTGTGTGTGTGTGTGTGTGTGTGTGTATATATATATATATATATATATATTAAATATATTGAGCAAATTGATTCATATTTTTTGATTTGATTCACAAGTAAACATCATTTAATAGTGAATCAAAGCTATAAATCACAAATTTGATTCACAAATCATTGTTAAAATCGAGTTATGGTAATGATTCATTAAATTTGTATAGAAGATTCAGTATTTTACTTATATTGCAAAAACGAGAGATTTTTTAACATTGATTTGAATTTTTTTACACATTTTGAATTATAATCACATTAAAATGAGTTTTACGCTTGAAAAACTTGAATCAAAATTAAAAATCTATCATTTTTGAAAACCTTCTCAATCTTCTCAAAATAAAAACCTTCTCAATCGATCTAGATTTTTCATATATATATATGAAATTAATCGCGAAATTAAATAGGTAAATTATGCAACTAAATTTTACAATAAATATTTAAAATTTACGATACTCATATTTCAAATGTATTAAATTGTGAGGAGATTCAATATATTAGACCTTTTCAATCCATTTAAGCATGAATTAGGTTTTCACTATGGTTAACAAAAATATGAACCTCTTCATCATATTATAAACTATTTGTAAGCCACCATAGTGGATGCTCTTATAAAGCTTTAAGAAGTTTATATGTAGTGACAAATAGGTTTATACAATCTAAAAGTTTAGAAATCAATAACATTAAATAATTATAAACTTTTATAAAAATTTATAGATGCCCTTACTTTGTGTATGAATTCTTTAATGCACGACTTTATTAATTAGGTATAGAATTAATCATATTTGTTACTAAACAAGGTTTTGATACCTGCGTTTCATTGCGGTGTGTTTTATATATGGCGTTTTGTAAACAACAATTGAATAAAAATAACATTTTATGCCCATGTCCAAGGTCATTTCTGGTACTTAAAATTGTAATATATAAGAACTTTCTTATAATCAATGCATAGAATACTCAAAAGAGTTGCGAACTTGCAATCCATGTAAAAATAGGGAAGCTTTTTAAAATCAGTTGTTAGATGTATTATCACCACATATTTACATCGTATCCACTGAGAAAGTAATATGATAATTTATCAAGAAACTGAAAGTTTTTGAATCTTGATTGTTTCTGTTGTAAAGCTTGAGTGAAACTATTCTTTCCGTCATGTGTCATGTATAATGGACTGCGAAAAGAGAGATTAAAGTTGCAATCATAATATAGAGAGGATATAAACCTGACACATTCCAACCCGTATCAAAAGAGCTAGACATACTGACACCTTTAATTTAAATGATAAATATATAAATTTGGTTCTTGTCTCTGCTTCAATGAAAACACGACATAGGACTTTTTCCTGTAGATGTAACAATAAGCGTATACGTAACTCTAACTAAAGTGTAGTTATTAAAAATATCGCATTTTTACCCAGATTGACTAAACTTGCATTGACCTACTATGACCCAGATTGACTAAACGCGTCATAACCATATTCACATGTTACCACACTAACGCAAAACAACTCATCCAATGACATCAAAATTTCTTAATCAAGATTAAATTGTATTTGTAATAGGTTAATTAAAAAAGCTTACCAAAAATGATCTGTGTCAAAATAAACCTCATATTGAACCAACACATCCCATGGCAAAAAGTCTAATATAAATATCCCATTTGATATTCATAGTGAAAAAGGTACAAGAACCAATAATTATCGCTAATATATAAGCAGCTAAAAAAATATAATCGTTGTACAAAAGATACATTGAGCAGCCTAATGGATGAGCTCATTCATTGAACCCTCCATTGTAATGACACAAAATACGCAGTCCAAACGTCTCTGTCATCTCCTAGATGGAGGTTTCTTTGGAAATCAGTAACCTGTCTTAATTTTTCGAGTTGTAACAACTATCCATCCTCTTTCTGTCGCTTTTTCTTCTCTTTCTTTCATTTCTTGCACGTTTCATATATTTAACTTTGTAAGAAAAATGACTTT
>BQNB010114839.1:0-21677 GCA_026074375.1 Tanacetum coccineum
GATCTTGACTGCTCCCCTCTAAGCCTCAAGGATTTGGGACAGAAGGTCCAAGCCAATGGTCATAACTAAGGCTCTTACTCGAAACGGTTCGATTCTTTCCTTTTGACTCAAGGCATCTGCTACGACATTTGCCTTGCCTGAGTGATAACGAATTTCGCAATCGTAATCACTTAGGAGTTCTATCCATCGGCGTTGTCTCATATTGAGGTCTTTTTGGTCTAAGATGTGTTGTAGGCTCTTATGATCGGTGAATACTACACATTTTGTGCCATACAAGTAGTGTCTCCATATCTTCAGGGTGAACACTACCGCTCCTAACTCCAGATCATGAGTGGTGTAGTTCTTCTCGTGGATCTTCAGTTGCCTAGAAGCGTATGCAATAACCTTCGTTCTCTGCATCAGTACCGCACCTAATCTTTTTATGGATGCATCACAGTACACCACAAAATCATCACTGCCTTTCGGTAGTGCTAAAATAGGTGCAACACATAGTTTCTGCTTCAACAGTTGAAAAGCCGTCTCTTGCTCTTCACCCCAATCAAACTTTCTATCCTTCTGCGTTAGCTCCGTCATAGGTTTAGCTATTTTATAAAATGCTTCGATGAATCTCCTATAGTAGCCTGCAAGACCCAAGAACTGGCAAATCTCCGAAGGTGTGGTTGGAGATGCCCAATTCTTAACAGTCTTAATCTTAGTTGGGTCCACGTGTATACCACTTCTATCAATCACGTGACCAAGGAATTTTACCGTATTGATCCAAAATTTACACTTTGAAAACTTGGCATACAGTTCTTCCTCCTTCAGCAACTCCAAACTAGTTTTCAGATGTTCCTCGTGTTCTTTCTCATTGTGGGAGTATATGAGAATGTCGTCGATGAACACAATCGCAAACCTATCCAAGTATGGCTTGCACACACGGTTCATGAGATCCATGAACACCGCAAGTGCGTTGGTCAAACCAAAAGGCATAACTCGGAACTCATTGTGTCCGTATCGTGTTCTGAAAGCAGTCTTAGGAATATCTTCTTCTCTAACCCTTAACTGATGATAACCTGATCTTAAGTCAATTTTTGAGTAGATGCTGGATCCTTGCAACTGATCGAATAAGTCATCGATCCTTGGTAAGGGATAACGATTTTTCACTGTAAGTTTGTTCAACTCATGGTAATTAATACACATTCGAAAGGATCCATCCTTCTTTTTGACAAACAAGATTGGTGCTCCCCACGGAGAGGAACTTGGTCTTATAAAACCTTTGTCATAAAGTTCTTTTAGTTATTCGGCTAGCTCTTTCATCTCTGCAGGTGCAAGCCGATATGGTGTGCGTGCAACAGGTGTCGCTCTGGGCATTAACTCGATATGAAATTCTACTTGGGGTGTCGGGGGTAATCCTGGCAAATCTTCAGGAAATACTTCCGGAAAGTCTCTGACAACATTTGGATTCGCTTCCTTCTCTAGGATTTTGGTTTTCTCTTCCTTCATCATTTGGATCAAGAACACTTGACATCCTTGGTCGATGTACTTCTGCGTCCTGATGCTCGAGATGACTTCTAATCTCGATTCGCTTTTAATTCCGCCTTGTATGATTAGCATATCATTTCCATACGGAACAAGAATCTCATAACACACAACTTCTGCACGATGTTCGGCCATCCAATCCATTCCGACGATGACGTCAAAACTTCCTAGTTCTATAGGGAGTAAGTTGATTTCGAACAGGAGATTTTGCAAGTTAAGAGTACACCCTCTTAAAATAGTATTTGTGGTTAGTGACTTTTTGTCGGCTAGCTCCACATTATAATTAGTATCTAGGGTTGTAGGAGGGATGTCTATATATTTACTGAAAGCATAAGACACAAAGCTTCTATCCGCACCAGTATCAAATAGCACCGAAGCATAGACATTATTGATCAGGAACGTACCATTCACCACATTGTTATCTTTCATGGCTGCTTCAGCACATAGGCTGTATACTCTGCCAGGTGCCCTGCGTCCTCCTTGAGTGTTTGGTTTGATGCTTGGTTACTTCCCTTTAGGGTTCCCTGATTTTGCTTTGATTGTCTGAGGAATTTGTTGGTAGGCCTCGAATTTGGTATCCACACCGCCTTGCACTTCCATTGTTCGTAACACTTTGTTCTTGTAAGTCCTTTTCGTCCACTTCCGATAAACAAGTGCCATCGCTTCCCCTTTCCACCTTGGCTTCCTGGGTCCTCTTTGCAAGTTGCGGGAAAAAGCTAGGACGCTCGTGAGCTTTGAGCCTTATGTCCTGCCTTTCCACAGTTGTAACAAGTAGGAGGGCATGCGTCAGTGTTGTGTCGTCCACACCTTCCGCAGTGGGTAACTTTGCCACAGAGAAGCAACCTGTCCGGTCTTGTAAACACCCTTGCTATCTCAGGGCGTTTGTATTCGGTTGATTTTGCTAGTGTTGTTGTGTTGTTGAGTTGGATGGTGTAGTGTTTCCGTCCATTACTCCACTTGAAGCCCGAAGTTTTCTACCTACACTCTTGGACCCTTGCTGACTTCAAACATTAGCCAGTCAAATTGCTTCATGCAAGTCTACTGGTTTGGACGAGGTTACGTTACCCTTGATGATTTCAAATGTAACCTTTGATGTAAACGTTACAATCAACCGGTCCGCGTTGGTACCATCATCAGGGCATATAGTATGAGTCTCTGGAAACGTAGATGTAGGCAGTAAGGTTTGTGCCTTTCACTTTTAAATTCCACAGTTCATTTTCCATTTGTTTGACTTCATTGCGAGGGCAGTACTTTCGGATGAACATAGCCTTGAAATCACTCCAAGGTGTTGCATGAGCGGTATCGAGAGTAACAGAACGAACATACACGTTCCACCAAGTTAAAGCACCATCTAGCAGTGTGCTAGAAGCAAATTTGACTCGGTCACCTCTGCACTTGCAATCCTCAAATTGGAGATTCTAGTTTCTCAAACACATCGGGTTCTATCAGCCTACATCACCACTTCAGTACCACGGAATTCATCAAGCAAAACGTGCCCTTGAAGTCCATATATATAATCATGTCCTTGATCAGGGAAGAGTTGGATCCTAGGTTAGTTCTCTTCTTGGTGCTTGCCAGCATAGTCACAGCGGCAGCTGCGATTGCTCATCACTCTCGTCTCTCCCCTCTATGAGGCAAATAGCAGGTAGATGCAACTGTGTGTCAATGCCACTATGTGATAATCCATTGTTTTCGTGGTCGAACGGTTGACTGAGGTTCCGTTTTGACATTATGCGTAATCCTGTGAGGCCATTTCTATAATAGGGACAATGAAAATGACATCTTATGACATGCATGAGGTTAGCTAAATGCGTAATGGATAAACATGTTACACAAATCGGGCATGTTCTTTTTGAAATCAATACAGTTATTATTCTCAAACACGATGTTTATATCAAGAGTACGGGGATACCAGATTCACTAGCCTGACAAACCCTATACTAAGTGGGTTATACAAAGACAGAAATAAAACTAGTTGTGGTACGTAGATTTGTAGACCACTTCCTCAGAGTGTCTCCATTCCTCTTCTGTCGTGCTACTCCTGACATCCATAGCACGATCCCCGCATCCTCATAACATTTATCCTAAGTTGAGTAATCAAATTCGTCCATCGATAGTGTCCTCCAAAGAACTTTCCTCAACTCGTTGCTTCACATCCCACATTGTCATAAGGCATCTACCTCCTCCAAACATGCATTTGTGTAACGGTCCATGTCCTCGAGAATGGTATGCACTTTCCTCTAATTGCCGCGGTTGTGCAAACGGTCAAGTGTCTCATGGTACAATCTCGGATTCAGACCAGTTTTCTGTTAGAGCTACCTCTCTCTTGTATGGTCCGTTTCAGCAATCATCCGCTGGTAAGCAGCCATCGTGAATGGGGATGAAGGTGAGGGTGGTGGAGTAACAGGATCAAGTTGATAATCATCAAGGTTAATAGCAGAAATTCTGGCACGTTCAGCAAGATTGGCTCAAAAGGTGGAATAGATATACGAGTGGTACTCTGATTAGTTCAAGCGGAAATGGCGATACAGACGCAAAAATAGTTAATCCTAAAGTGGACGACTCCTGTGACACTACCTGATGGAGTGTGTCCCAGGGAAGTCCTGGGAGGTACCAGTGTAGTGTTATCGGTGTGTCTCAGTTCGTCCGAGTTCGACATGTTGCTGAGACATGAAAATATGAAATAAGGATATAGGAATATTTCAAAATACGCATAGTTAAGTCTGTTTAATGCACATGTACCCCCAATTAGTATATGTATCTCAATATGTCCTATTTCAGCATGTATCACTTTAATATATATTGAACTTCCATTGATTGTTGATTCCAATGTACCCCCATATGAGAAACCACAATGGACAGATAATATAAGCATAATAAGCATGGTTAAGCAGATAAATATTTTATATTCTAGTTGCTACTAAGGCACCTAGTTTCTCTATAGTCACAGTGCCTCTGATACCAATCTGTCACACCCCTAAAATAATCATAGTATAATGTCAACTCGAGGGAGATGTGACTCATGATTATCATACTTCTAAGCAATACAGAACGACCTCTATATGAGACGTTTTAAGAAAACGGATCACTTGAATTAGGAAATAATAAATTGTTTAAACATTCAGCGGAAGCATAAAATAGACAATACAACATTGTTTTAAATAGTACAAAGTGCATCTCAGATAACGATAAAATAAACTGCAATGCATGGATACTTCATATTGCACTTCGTTCTAAATACCTAAGAAAACAATGCTAAAGTCATTCAACATTCAAGTTTGGTGATTTCATAGGGTGTTTTTAAGTCGAAAATGTATGTCTATTGAAATCCAAGGATTCACCCGCATATGACAATATAAACAGATACAAATCATATAGCTATTATTTGCATACTATTGTAACTAAGCTCATGATACGCGAAGCGTTACAAACAAATAACCAACAATAACATGAGAATGCCCTTACGCAGATGTCTCAACCCGGGACAACCCTGTCAATCTGACTCACAATGCAACTGTCAGTGCTATACTAATGTCAGTCCAAGACAAACAGTGGACTTGTTAATCCCGATACAATCTATCACATAACATTCGCGGCTCACAAAGATTGAGAATGGTTCATCATAAATGGGCATTAGCAACTTAGTTTTTTAATTGGGACTTAGAACCAATCAGTAATGAGTAATTGTACTTGTATTCATACGTATTGAAATAAGCAATGTTCTCACCCCAAAAGATGATTTAAAACAGTAGAGTAGGGGCTATGAAAACTCACCTTGTTGGTTTATCGTCTGTAACTCAATATGGTTCAATGCACGTCAAAAGTAACGCAGTCAAACACCGAGGTCCAATTGTTCGAATGATGGTGAGAAAGAAATAGTGTGTGGAAGGCTTGGTTTGTTACTCCTTCTAAGGCTGGACACTCACTTCGCTCTTGCACTCAACGAGTCTGGATCTTGAACCTGATATTTAACTTATTGATTTTAGAAATTTTATTTTGTATCCATTTGTTTCATGGCACGGCTCCTCTTTTATTTATACTCGAAGTTTTTTTGGATTGATTACTGAAAGTGTTACATGTTTAAGGGTCCTAACACTATTGATCATAGTGAATTCTCTAATATTGTTATCATTATCCTCTGTCTCTAATACTATTATACTGCGAACACTTACTACATTCTTTTATCATTTCAAATTGTTATCAGTTTTGAAATACGTATCACATTAATCGGAAATATTCATAATAATAAAGAGTAAGGGTATGTTGTAAACTGCGATGATAATGTTTCCCAATGATTATTATAAATATTGACTTATGTATAATTCCTATATGTACATGTATATCATGTTGGACCTTTCATGTGCATATGCCATTAATTTTAATTTATTATTATGGGACTCTATCATAGTTTGTCATAGTTAATAATTTGATGGTAGGTAGTTTTATAGACTAAAGTCAACAAGAATTTGGCCTCAGATTCACAAATTGAACAAAGAATGATTTTATGTTACGTCGTTCTAAATATCCTTTTAGACACAGAGTCATAATGGTGATATTCGCGTGCAATTTAAACGTTCCATGATAAAAAGCAATGCATTGACGATCATAAGATGACTTCTCGTTGAAAATAACGGTAAACTTGCAAACTTGCAGTACATGATTTTTACTTAACGAAAAGAGGATCTAATTTTCTTACGGTGTGTCACAGCGTGATTGTGACACCCTAGGCAAATCCCATATCGGCTGTGGCCTGGTGAGATGCTGGGTTCATAAGATAACATTCGACTTACAATGACACAACGCGTTTTATGTGTCTACAGCCGAGTGGGGTTTCCTAGACTGCTGGAAAGCGGCTCGTGTGAGAATAGTACTGGTATGGGTGACCTACCGGGAAGTCTCACACGAGGGCCATAAAAACAAAGCCGTGAGCCTGCGGGAAAAGCGGACAATATTGTGGTCTGAGTAAGGCGGGGTGTTACAAGTGGTATCAGAGCCACTCTTGAGCCGTGACAGAGGTGGTGGTGGAGAACCACAACGAGACGTGAGTCCCTAAGGGGGGGGGGTGATTGTGACACCCTAGGCAAATCCCACGTCGGTTGTGGCCTGGAGAGATGCTGGGTTCATAAGATAACATTCGCCTTACAATGACACAACGCGTTTTGTGGTCTATTGAAAGATGGGTTCCTATAACTGGCAGTTAAGTGGTGCTCGTGTGGAGATTAGATACTGGTATGGTGACCTACGGGAAGTCTCACATGAGGGCCACAAAAACAAAGCCGTAAGCCTACGGGCAAAGAAAACAATATTGTGGTCTGAGTAAGGCAGGGTGTTACAGTCATCTTTATGGATTTATTCAAGGTCCACATGTATAAGTTGAGACCCATTTGGTTGACTAGCCAAAAATGCAAAGCAGTGCTAACTTGAGTGCTGATCCAGGGCTAACTTGAGTGTTAGCAATACTAACTCCATAAGCAGTATTAACTTCATTAGTACTGCTAGGGTATTGACACAAAAGCCATGTTTATTCTGAAGCTTGAGCTTGAGCTTGCATATTTTTTTTTAGTGGTTTCGCTTAACCTCTTGTTCACACTCTTGACATAGTTGTACACGATCCATCGCGAACTCTCTTGTGCGTCTAGATCAGAGTTACTCCTCCAACCACATCATGAGTATATCATCTCAAAGGCGCAGACTTCTCAAAAATTTCAAAATTAGAACTTCTGGTGAAAATTTTCAGCCCAAGATAGCTAGCTGACTTACAATCTCTGAAGCCTGTTTAAAAATAGAGACAAATAGACTCTATGCTTGGGAGCACTAAATTTCTCATACATTTTCTGTCAAGAATATCCTCCCGAGTCTTCTTTTGTCTTCATTATCTCCACCATTCTTGTTTGGTATAGAGTAAACAAAGTTTTTAGCATTCTTGTACTGATTAAATGTCATCTAGATTTCTTATAGGGAAGAGTGCCATCAGTAACATACTTCTTGCCTTCACGTCATTTTTCTTTTGAACCTTGCTCTTTAGTACAGTTACAAGACCTTGGTATTAGTGAAGTTTGAGTACCATAGCATTTAGTGAGTTGTTTGACTACTGGTTTTGAATGAGGTTTCTATTCTCTATGACATCCCATAAGCAAGTCTTGTAGCTTGAAAGTATTGCTTAACTCCTTAGCCACCCACTATCATATTTACCCTTTGAGAAGATGCAACTTGTATGAGCAGTAGTAGTGGTTTGAGCAGTTTCTAGATTCATCTCTTCCTTGTGAGTAAATGGTTCTTCTTGTTAGTTTCTTTTAGATCAAAGTTTCAAAATACAAGCTCTGATACCAATTGTTGATCCCAACTTAAGATCGATTCCTCAGCATGAAAGGTAAGTTACTTAGGCGATAGATCCAAAAATAACTATAATATAATACTTTATGAATACTAACTCGAGTATGGCGAAATATAACTCTTTAAGATACTTTCCAGTAAGAATATTTCTTTTTTTAAAAAACAAAACAGAACACGTATGAACAAAAATATACTAAAAAGTCCATATTATTATTATCATAATACGAGTACTCTGTGAAGTACTAGGGTTTACAACCTTGAAGCTATATATCAAAAAACGTCTATGTTACACCATAACCTATGATCTCCTTTTATACACTAAGGAGTCCTTTACAAGATAACAACAAATCTTCTATAATATTAATCTAATACGTATCTTTCTAACTTTATAAGATATACACTGAATAAGTCAATACAAATCACTTGACACGTATTTATCACTTTAACAGTCTTAATCTTCATCCAGCAGTCTTAAGTCCTTCAGTAGTCTTAAGTTAGTACTGGCAGTACTAACTTACTCTAGCAATACTAACTGGTTAGTACTGGCAGTTGTAACTTGAGCAGTACTAACTCTTGGCTTGGCAGTACTAAGTATGAAGACTTTTAATTCCCAACAGAAATTTTGAATTGAAAGAAGAAAAAACCTTTGGAGTTCATCATTATTCTAGTTAAACCATATTTACCCCAGTTATTTCGAACGTAGTATTCCATAACCGGAAACGCAATACGTTTACCAATAAAATATCCATACAAAGTATTAGCAAATCGGGTACTAACCGTTTCAACAACCTTTCTTGGTATAGAAAAATTAACCCCTTCACACAAATTTTCTGAAAATAACAAATGAACATTCGCTTTTGATTTACTTAGTTTCGGTTTTAACCCCACCGCTGCACCTACATAAGAAATAGGTTTATCTTAAACAAGGATAGATTAAACAATTGGGGATTCATCCGCATGCATAATATCATGTTTAGAAGTACCATTAGACGTGTTTCCCTTAGTCGTAGTGTCAATAGAAAACCCTTCACACGATTCAGGTTGGTTTTTCCACTAATTTCAATCGTCGCCAAAGCAGCTTTTCGCTCCTCTCTAGTCATTTTTGACATTACCTCCTCATACTCACCCGCCTTAAGTCTCCTAGTAAGATCATCAATATCCTTAAGCGAAGTGAGTGTGACACCAAAAAGAGCCTCAATATTATTCTTGTTAGGCAATATCAAAGCATCACCATCACCAGTAGTGGCAATATATGATTCAGAAGCATGGACCAGCCCCTGAGAAGTAGTGAACAATGAAGACTTACCAGCCTCTTTGCCCCCTATAGCAGGTCGATCAGATTCCATTCCAAAATGGGTATTACTTTCAGCCGCAGCAAGAGATACATGAGAACTAAAGCCACTATCCCTTGACACATCCTCGTTCACCAAGGGACTAGCACTATCCCATCTAGCAAGTATCTCAACATGTACGTCACAACTAGGGTTCATCAATGACTCATCAAAGCTAGTAGATGTATCATTCCCAACAGCCTTGGGTATCTCATGAAGGTGCTCGGCACATCAAAAAGGCTAGATCCACCATTCGCCATTTACAGGACTCACAACCTCCAACCCGTACCTTTACCACCCCTTCCCATCTTCCATACATAGACAACACAACCCAAGCGATAACAAGAAGCACAACATCTATCCTTCAAAACAAAAACCCTAAATAGAAATCTGGTATAGAGAATCAACATCCATAAAGTCGACAAAAAACAACCACAGAATAGCTCTAAAAACAAAAACAACCCTACAGCAAAAGAACCAGCCATAATGATCAATGTCAAGAAACAAGAACTGTTTGTAATGGCCTTATAAGATCAAAACTCATTAATGATTAAGAAAAAAGATAATCTTAGAATTAAGGTTTGAGCAGCTAACTTCAAGACACCTAATTAAAATAATCAATAAAAAGGAACAGATTCTTGACGATAACCTTTAGCAACTAATCAAGCCTTATTTTTCAGATGCCCGCCATATTCATCAAGTTTTACTTTGAAAATCCACTTTAGGTTGATGATCATAACTTTGTCTATATGCGAGGGTACTACTCCCTGTAACTTTTAAGCCACTCAAACTCATGAATCTCCTCTTGCATAGCTTCAATCCAGCTAGATTCGATCATAGCTTCTCTATAATTCTTCAGCTCTTCTTTGACTAAGAAAGAATGAAAGTAACACCATAAGGCACCGGTAGCAAGTTGACGTCTAGTCGAAATAGGTTTGGATGGATTGCCGATTATTGTCACTAACATATGAGCCAAAGACTATCTTTTGGGAGTTGTACATGATGGTTTATTAGAAAGGTGTTGCATGTATTAAGCTGTCTATAATCCTGGAAGATGATTCAGCTGAGCTGGTATCTAGAAGAGTAAATGGAATTGTAAATGTGTCACTATCAAACTCTGCAACTTCTTCATTATGTGGTTCTTCAACATTTCTAGAATTGATTGGTGGAGATGTAGTTTCATTGTTTGGTGATGTACTTGGAGTGGGAGCATCTTTATCAATAGAAGTAGAAGAAGACGCTCCGGTTGTATTTGATGAAAGTAGAGTTGCAGGGGAAATAGAGGTAGATACAGCACTTGGAGGTTTGAAGCATTCATCAAACATTGGTTGAAATAGTACATCCCAATCATTCTTTGTAGGAGGTTTAGCTGATGTTGAAGCAGCCTGGTTAAGCATGAGTCATGAACTAATGTGTCCAAAAGTCAAACCATTAAGTTCGGGTCCTGAATTGTGTTGTTCAGAAGCCATTTGAGTAAGTTCATCAAACTATACGTTCATTGTTTCTATTATTTGTCTGGTCCTTTTGTTGTAGATCTGGTACGCCTTTTTGGTTGGTGAATAGCCGATGAAGATTCCATGTCTACTTTGCGCTGTACTTTCCCAAGAACTTCAAATCAATTTGTTGGAAAACGCACAATCACCAAAAACATGAAGATACTCGAGTTTTAGCGTTTTACATCAATGACATCAAGTTCAAATTGGAGTCATAGTGTAATGGGTATGGATACAGGGTAGCATTTTTCGAGTTCTTCACATGAAGTAGCAAACAGCTTAAGCCTAGAAATAACAGAGCATTTAAGAAAATAACATGCTCTTATGCAGCCGTCTACCAACAATGCGGTTACAGCCTTTAACTTCACAACCATTTTGTTGTGGTGTAACTATGCAATGCGATGTAATGATGATTTATTTCACCAACATTCGTGTAATTCCTTAAAAGGTCTGATTAAAAAATCATTTATGATTGTCGTAATGAAGATATCTTACTGTACATAAGACCTGACTTGACGCTTGCAGAGCAAAAAAATTACTTAATAATCTCTGGAGCTTCATCTTTTGTTCTCAAAAACTTCACCCAAGTAAAACGAGAATAATCGTCAACGATGACAAGAATATATCTTTTCTTGTTTATACTTTCTACCCATATCGGTCCGCACAAATCCATATGCAGCATTTGAAGTTTTTCATTTGTACTTGGTTCTGGCTTATGCGGATATGATTCCTTCTTGCTTTTTCCCATTTGACATGCAGAACACACGTGATATTTAGTATACTTCAATATGGGTAGCCCTTTGACAAGTCCTTTTTTAGCAAGCTGATTGATGGTGCCGAAGTTCAAATAAGACAAACAACGGCTGCAACAACCTGATTTTGTTTTTGAGGCTTTGGAGAGTAAACAAATTGGATAAGACTTCATCATATCCGCTAGTGAGATTGTATAAAGATTAGTACCACGAGATCCCAAAAGTAGATCAACACCTTCCAAGTTACGTACAAAACAAGTGTGTTTTCTGAAAGCTACTTTGAGATCCGAATCACAAAATTGCCCAACGGAGAAGAGATTATGACCAAGTCCTTCAACGTAGTAAACATGTGACATAAGAATATTCCCTATACGTAGATCTCCATATCCCATAATAGCTGCAAAATGATCGTTGTCGAATCAGACAGTACCAATAAACTTGGAAACAAAATTGATGAGCTTATCACGGTGTCTAGTCATGCGTTTGGAACACCCAGAATCTAAATACCAAAGAACAATTTCTACAATCTACACAAGAATAAAGAAGAAAACATATTTACAAAAGGGTGGATCCCTAACTTTTGATTGGGTTCCGGGTTGTTAGTGAACCAAGTGACTCCTAGATAGTCGAACTTCCAAGGTGAAGTTCTTCATCCAGAATAATTCCCTCAAGACCAAAGTCATATAAATTAAATTGATGAAATTGCCATATCTTAACGGTGCATTAGAGAGTGATGTCGTGGATTTACATATCTAAGACTTATTTTAGGACATCGGTACATCGCGATCGAATTACTATGGTTGTCTAAAGATAATTACCCAGGATGAGACAACTAAGGTGGACGCAATATTGGAAGTGGGCACGGTTTTTCTACCCAACTGTTACAATCTAATCTCCACCACTACTCTCTCAGACCTAGCCCTCCCCGAACTATATCACGCTCTCTCTACTCTCTGCGCTCACTCATCTATTCACATCAGATCTCGTACCTACCGTTACTACGTCGATGATTCCCAACTTCTCTCGATCTACTCTGTCTTCTTCACTCTTCTGAGCGCGACTCTAACTTTAATTTATTAGAGAGCGTGCAGCACTATCTCAGCCAGCAGTCTATGATGTAGATCTCCCGTTACCTATAGGTTTCTGATCTCACCAACTCTATCCAGCATCTCTCACTGTCATTACACTACACGAAATCTCACAATTCTATAGGTCACTCTACAATATCCACATCTCACACAACTCTCTAACTAAGAAACACAGCAACACACTAATACAACCTGCATCATCTATCTACTAAACACGTAATACAAGCAACTACAACACTTCTTCTCAATCCCACTTCACCTAATTACACAATCTAAATCATTATTATTATTTATCTTACCTCATTGCGCAAACGACCTATTATACAAACATCACCATACACTACATAATGGATGCTTCTCTCATTCATATATATTATGCATATATCTGTTTGTGCGTCACTACTTACAGAACTGCGTTCGCCCTCCTACTCTTTTATCCACTTAGAGACATATATCACTATCTCGCTTCAGACATATTCTCATCAGACAATCCTTGTACTAGATATCCTCGACTAGGAGAGCAGTATATTAGATATAATCCTATACCTCTGATAAAGAGCGAACAAGCCGTGCCCCAGAAGCACACAACCAAGTGAACTAGGGCAAAGGGTATCACATCAATTTAGTGTGTGTATATATATCATGATAAGACCATCACTTGTATTGTGCGTATCACATATTATATGTGTCGATTGTGTAGTGAGTGTATACAGACTAAACACACAAACTGACACCATCACTCCAAGCTTTCAGACATTCATATTGTAAACACACACACTCTCATCAATCTCTAGGAGATCGATGCACAAGAGGTGTGTCTTACTGCAGAGAAACCTTTGTATATCTTATTACAACAACAAAATTTAGGAAAGTGACCAAGTATATCAAGAATACATCTTGTAGTGAGTCGACAATCATTACTCTTTACATTAATAGTTAGTCTGATGTTGACGTCTGCACGACACAGCATATAATTATTGACACTATCTGACAGTGATCTTACGATTACGTAAACGTTAATTATGTTGTCTTAAACTATTACACGTTACTGTGAGCATATACGGAGTAGACGTGATGCTGACAGACGCGACACACATCTTATTAGATGTGACGTGTGGAGGTTGACACGGACTTGATTAGTGACATCATATATAGGTGACAATTGGTAGACATAGACTGTCTCTTATAACACACTACAGAGTGTAATATGGCTCTAATACATTCAATAGATTCATACATGATCACTGATGTATATTCTAGCGTGGTTTCTGAGGGATGACTTGGTAGATTACACAGTATGGACACATCTTTTCATGGAGTGCAGATACTCCTATTAGTATAGTGGAGCGGAGTAATATGATAGGAACATTTCACACTACGAGGGGAGTGCAGGGTGTTATCTGAAAATCATACACAATGTTTTTCAAGTTGTGTGATCAGAAGTTATGTATAGCAGTGTATAGATACTTACTTATTGTAGTGCATTAGACACAACGATCTGTCATCATCACAGGAGAGATCGTCTTTGAATAATTCGCTTATAGACGAGGAGCAAACATTTGGAGACAGTGTTATGAACTATACATAATGTGTAGTTTTAGAGTTGATGTGTACTCTCTGATACTAGGGAATCAGAAGGTATGATATATGTACTCTCACTTAGACTATAATGTGTAAATTATCTGATGCAGGACACTATGGCTAAGTGCTTGCTGTTGTGCGGTGAGAGAGTGAGAGTCTAGCGTACAACAGGGGTGAAGTTGCATCTACTAACACAAGATGCACTGCGACATTAGCACGGTCAGCATCATGTAACAGACACGTGTGATCAATCGCGTGTATATAGGACACACACCTATTTTGGGGAGTGGGCACTCTTGACTATAGTGTATAGGCACTGATAGATAGACATGGAAGTAAGTGTTGAGAACTAGTGTATAGTGTGGAGTATGGAGGTGTTTATTATGGTGGGCACAGCAGGGTATGCGTGAGGCACTAGCAAACTATGGGTTGTTTATTTTACACATTCTATAGATGGAGTATATATCACACGATGTGGCAGGAGAAGTAGGTGAGGGAGGAGCAGAGATTATTGATGATTATTAATGGTCTATCGATTCTACGCTAACCAGTATATGATTATCTGCACTGTTTTGTATTCTGTGATAACGTTTAACAGACATATCGATAGCTTCGTTCGGCTTAAGACACTACACATGATGTTCATATCTTTTGTGTGGGGGTGGGACACAAGATGAGTGTACAAACACAGACTGAGTCAGAGACATCTCAGGTAACATGGAGAGAGAGTATGTAGCTTCTGAGTTGTGTGGGAAGAGACACATATAGAGGACACACTCTATGGTCTCTGGTTAGCACTGAATTGAGTTGTAGGAGCATGCATAGCGAGACATTGGAACAGGTTACATAATTATAGGTGTGGATGATGTTGCGGACACATTTTTACCTGTCATTGCTGTATCACTGGAGATATCGGGGGTCTGAATGATACTCTCTAAATTGAGATAGTAGGTCTATAGGATTGTGTGATAGGGGGACGATGTTGATGGTTGATTGGTGGATTGAGAGAAGTGTCAGGATTTCGGAGGGGTATAAGTGACACTGTTCTATAATTTAGATGCGGTGAGTTCTGTTCAGGAGGGAAAGTTGGGGGTGTGCGTTACTTCTTGTGGGATTATGTGAGTCTGTATATCAGACTCTTTATTTGGTGCGGTGTTTATAGAGTGAGACAGTATGGTGATGAGCGTAGTTTGGAGTACACACTATGTGGATCAACTCAGTAGGGTGTGTAGAATCTAGACATGGAGAGAGATTAGTAGAGAGTGGATGATCTATTATAACGAATACTATACAGAGTGGCGTGTGTGTCTCATCTCAAGTAAGTTAGTCGTCTTACATATATAGAGAGCTTGAGGAGAAGTCTGTTGTGAGTGCGAGTGAATAGGTATGAGTTGATATGGCATGTGTCGTCATGAGAGAGTTCAAGTGTCACGAGGTTGTGACACAGTTGCGTACGGTGGATTACCTAGGAGATTATTATGAGAGGGATGTGCAGGATAAATGGTGTGACTAATGAGGAGCTAGATAACTACTTAAGGGATGATACTACAGTACACACTATAAGTGCTATAATGAACTCACGACAGTAGTGTACTACGGGTACTATCTGCACATCTGGAGATGAGTAGATCTTTTATTTGTAGGATCTTTGAGTGATGGGTCACGTGTGTGTAGACGTGACAGAATACACACTGTCAGTAACACGGAGTAGAGTATATGGGTCTGTCGGCAGAGAGATTGTCTTCTATTTATCGATGGAGCGAGGTGAGAATGTGGCAAGAGATAGATTGATCATGACTAATTCATTATAGTGTGTTATGGACGGTGATTTTTTACTATATACAGAGCAATCATGAGGTGGAGGGACAGGTGGTCAATCACAGCACACACACCACTAGTCGACTAGATGACTTTCTAGGTATCTCTAATTTTATTGTAGGGCGATGACAGACGAGAGTATCTTAGGTGGATTGTAGCACAGCTAGAATATTACATAGTATGTCTAGGACTCAAGGAGCCAACAGAACATGGCGGCGATGTGTACGAGGGTTGTGTTGAGGGGACACTACACAGAGGTTAGAGGTGAGCACAGGTGGGGTACTTCCATCTAATAGTGTGACGATTTGCGAGAAGTAAGGACTAGTCTGTATAAGTCTCAGCGGGGTACAGAGCGTGTTCTTTAGTTAGAGGGTCGTACACAATAGTATTCTATTTTTAGTGGGTGTACTGTGACGTTGACCACTCACTCATAGTCTTGGTTGTGACAGATACACATACTTAGTATACACTATAACGTATAGAGACACGGAGCAGGTTGTCTTCTAACAAACATCTTGTTGCAACAACCACATGTGGCACAGGTGATAGGTGGGATGTCTAGTGTGAATGCATTATATGGACATTGAGGTAAGTTAGTTGGCACTAGTGATTACTGAGATATATGTGATATATAGAGCGGTGTGTGTAGATATTACACACATTATTCGTGGTAGACCACAGGATACAGAGCGATTGGTATATCATTATACATTTTTGTAGGACCTTATTGTGTTTATAGTGTAAAGATAATTCAGGATATACGTTACTTCATCATGTCACAGTGGTGTGTTGGTTTAGCACTGTGTACTATTATCTCAAGTGTAAGGGCACACACTCTCTCTGTATAACATTTGACATCTGGAGAGGTTCAGGAGTAGCGGTGTGTGAGGACAGCACAAGCGTGACGTGAGTGAGATCACGTTGAGATTGTCTGTCTATTGAGACTGATATGTGTAGATTGACACGGCGACACACATAATTGTGATGGGATACTAGAGAGATGGCAGAGGAATGCATGGATGCGTGGACGAGTGAGAGGATTAGATCTGGTGGAGAGAGGGTAGTGAGAGATTTGGCGGCGAGGTATAGAGAGTTTCTAAGTGGCTTTTATATGGGTTGGTATTCATTTTGTGCGTAATGTTAGTTATAGACATTATTTTAGTTATCTAGTTTTATTGGGGTGGTGATCCTATCCTGGGACAAATTTGGAGGAGAGGAGATGAGGTACACACGGATATCTCACTGACACTTTAATCGAGAGGTCGTAGGTGGGGGATCAGAGTAGAGGCGTGATCAGGGAGTTGAGTGACATATGAGTGACTACACGTAGTGGGATAGTGCGGCGTCTGGGGGTATATTTTGAGAGTGGAGTGGTGACAAGTGGATTATCTGTTATCTTGTCTTTTAGGTATAGTCACACAGTGTGAGTGTGTGCTGAGATGATTAAGGGGGTGCGTAACACATATGGAGAGAGGGGTTAGCACGAACATCGTAGATCTTTTTAGGTCTAAGGCTGTAAGAGTTCACATGACGTTTCAACACTATTGAGTAGATCTCTTATGGGGATAGAGATTATTGATCTTAGTGTCTCTCTCTACTTCTGCAATTATGTGAGGTTCTTTGGAACATACATGAGTAGGATGACTTTGTCATATTGGTTCATGATGTGGAGTCAGTAGTTTCTGATATGTACGATATTGATGTGAGTCACATAAGACATGTAGGTAGCACACGGTACATATTGAGAGTGAGAGTGCGAGTCTAGACCATGGAGGGACAGGGAGGTGAGATGGGATGAATAACAATAAGGATATCAAGCGGATGATGGTGGATAGGAGGAGGGGAGGGGGTGCAGAGGTGACTAAGGTGAGTTATGGTACAGCTAGAGAGATTAATAAGGTTGGAAGCAGTGGGATAATTGAGACCACATCTGAGAGGGAGCTAGATGATAAGGAGGACATGATAGGGTATGCACTCTCTGTTTGGTAGATTATGCAGAGTAGAACATGGATTCAGACACTGTCTCACTTGAATAGTACAGATATTGAGCAGGTGTGGGTAGAGCGCGATTGCATAGTGGCTGACTAGTATGGCATGTTGATAGCAGGAGTTTAGCGTAGAGAGATCATAGTGTGCTTTACAATAGTCTGTTATGATGAATGATGATTCTAGGGTTGATAGTGATACATCATTATAGGGCAGGGGAGTAGATGTGAGAGTGTAGTGATCTACTGGTGATCACTCTTGTTACAGATCTTGATTATAGTGATTGTGGAGAGAGAGTATTGGGAGAGTATACTTATGATAGCACTTGTTCTCTTTTTTTATGATTAACTATCATGGTTGAGGATATCACACACTCTGTATCTCTATGGACCTAGGTGGTCGTGAGATGAGAGTGGACATGCAGGATGATATAGGGGAGCACTAACTGATATGTCACAACTCTCTGTATTGTGGACATCTATTGACCTGTGTTGAGAGGCTGGGGTCACACACGATATCGTGGGTGGTCTCTATATTGATTTTTGGAGGATGGATTGTCTCTAACACAGTTGTTCACGGTACGTTCGGAGTCCTGTTGTTATATACTTTTTACATATGTGATGTTGAGGGCATACAGTGAGAAACACATTGATTTTTTCACCTATCTATATTGCATTAGGTTATTTATAGAGGTCGATACTTAGTGTCGTTGGTGAACAGAGCACAGGAGTTCACAGTAACAGATATAGGCAGTCTTGCACACTGGATGGTGATTAGGAGGTGTATGCAAATTACAGCATGGATGATGGGAGGATTTGGGGAATATTGTTTGATGGGGGGAGATGGATTGTATTAGAAGAGGAGGGGAGGTTGATTGGTAATTAGGGGAGGGTTTAATGGATGTGGAGGGATAAAGGGGATGGTATGGTATAGGAGGTGATAGTTGTAGGGATAAGGTAATGGTGTTATAAGGTGGTAAAGGTGGGTGTGGGGGAAAGGATGGGAATTAGGGTGGTTATAAAGGGAGAAGGTTGAGGGTGGAGGGAATGATGGGAAAGATGTAAGGGTTAGGGAGTAAGGTTATGGAAGGTTAGGTAGGGGGAGGGGGGGGTTGGGTGTGGGGGGGGAGGGGTGGTGTAGTTGGGGGTTGAGGGGGTTGGGGGGGTGGTGTGAGGGTGTTTTTGATTTAGATTTTGTGATGTGATGGGGGTTGTATGGAGTGGGGTGATGATGGGTTGTTTGGGGGGGTATATTTGTAGGGTATGGGTTTTGGGGTGGGGGGGGGGTTTTTAGGGGTGGATGTGAGGGGGTTGGGGTGGTGTAGGTTGTTGGGGTGGGGGGTGGGGGGGTGGGGGGAGGCTAACAAATAAGTTGTTGGGTTATTAGAGTGTTTGATTGATAGTGCTGATATGGTTGAAAAACTTTAGATGGTTGAGTATGATACTGTATTTGTAGACTGCTATATGAAGGAGGTGGGTTGTAGGTATTTTCCAGCAAAGCAAGTGGTTTTGGGAATCGTTGTCGCATTGCTCAAACTTCTTTAGCATCTTTTTCATTATGTTTTAGGAAATCATACAACTGATCAAAATTCACACTATGAATATCTCTTGCTTGTTTAGCTGCTGTGACAAACCTACTACACCCAAGTTGAAGATGATTCACAAACTTCGTGTTAATTTGCATGTTTGACATAGACATAGGAATCATTTTCATGTCATTGATCAGTTTAGCATATCTCAGATAGTATGAGTGGATTGATTCTCCAGGGTCAGATGTGAATTTATCAAATTCATCATATAGCATTGACTCACATTCTTGCTTGGTCATCTCTGTGCCTTCCATAAGTTCTTTCACGCGATCCTATATTTCCTTTGCAGTCTGATAGTAGTTGATGAGAGTGTAGATGTCAACTGACAATCCAAGAAGAAGTATATTGACAGCTTTGATGTCACTGTCATATCGTAACTTCTCTTCTGTAGAAAGGTCTTTAACTTTTTGAGGACGATGGATGTCGGTAACGCCATCTGCGTCTTTCACAATAATTTCTGGTTTGAGTTGAAAAGGACCGTTGTCGATTGAGTCTTTTAACATTTCACCATTCTCTTTGCCTCAGATATACAAAATAATCCGGGTCTTCCAGCTATCATACATGTCTTTCTCAAGCATCGGGGGACGGTTTTCAAAACCTGCAGCAATTACGTTTTCTGCCATTGTAGCCATTGTGAACTTGATTGTGTATACTTCATATGAATTGATATTAAGAATCATTTTGATGAGAAGAAGTGTTGCTTTTGTGAAAGTTTTGTTGAAAGACTGTATTTTTAACGTGAACCGAGTAAAAAGATTGTAACTTTATCAATATAGTTTATTTAAAAACCTTAAAGTTTAAACCTTTATACTTTAATAAACCCTAATTTTACCTTAACCACTTAATTAATACCACTAACTTCCAAAAATCACATTTTCACATTAATTACCCACTAAAATACCCTAATCTACTTTATTATTAAAATAATAAAAAACTTTTTAACCTTAAAATCTAAAACCCTAATTTATAAAAAACTAGGTTTTAGTTTTAACACTTAATCTCGGTCCGGGTTTAGAGGTTCGGCTGGAGGGTGGTTCGGTTGTAGGAAGGGAGGCGATGGTAGAGTGGTGGTTCGGTTAAAGGAGGGTGGCCGGTTGGGTGGTTCGGTTGGTGGCCTAGGGTCGGTTGTAGCCGATCCTAGGTGGTTCAGTTGGGGTGTTTTTCGGTGATGGTTCCGAGTTGTTTTCGGTCATGTTTCTTGCTAAAAGGTTAAAAAATTTTGCAAGAAAACCACAAAAGTATGAAATTTCTTGCAAAAGTTTGAAACTTTATGAATGAAAACCACAAAAGACTTCGTTCTCAATGTGGATTACACGTTTCGAGTGATATTTGCAAAGTAAATTGCAAAAGTTCAAGACTTTATCTTTCGAAAAACTCTAAAAATTACAACTTTCTTCAAATATAAGGCTTTGTCTTCAAGAATTTGTCTTCATAGTCTTCAAATTCTTCAAAATCACATAAAAATGATAACCTTCTTCACGAAAAGCACTTCAAATCATCCCATGGCGATTGATACCAATTGATATGATATCAATTACACACAAAATACTACACTATATTAGAAAGAGAAAGAGAGACGCCTAGAGAGAGAGAGAGAGACGTGGGTGATAAGGAGGAGAGGAGAGAAAAGAAAACTAGAAATATTAGATTAGAGAGAGAAATAAATCACCACCCTAATTCCTTTCCTAAGCCCTCTTTTTATAGTAAGGAATGAGGGACTTGGAAGCAATTAGGGTATAGTATTTATTACAACATAGTCCTTCCCTATTTGCATAAACTAATCCCTAGACTATTAATACTAGATAAATGGCTATGTAATCAACACTTTTATGTGTTTCTAACATAGAACTAAAACACAAACATGTAGATGGTGATATTAAGATAATTAAAATGCATGTGCATCATTTCACTTTACTTGCATAATTTTAAATCGACCCGTAGTTAATTAGGTCACGTTTTAGAACCATTGTGCCTTTCTCTTGATTGATTTATTCCCGAATCACTAATTTCACTTAAGGTGAGTTTATAGCCCCGCTTTAACTTGTTTATCACTATTTTAAAAATCTCGTTGTGAGATACATTGCTTGTTTTACATTTGGACACAAGTACCTTTTAAATGATTACTGATAAGCCTAGGTTGCGATAACCCACTATGCCCACTATCATGAATCGTTAATTACTTTGTCTAA